>QANZ01004755.1:49771-90396 GCA_003254925.1 Chamaecrista fasciculata
ACTGATAGCTCAAGGCAATCTAGCAGGTTGGGCCCTTTCCCTGAATGAGCTAAGAGTCAGACTGACCTATCACAGAATGACTCACACTCACAATTGAAACATGGCCGGATCCAATAATTAGACAGTACTTTAAACATAAATTGGTGACTTAATATACATCCAAAATATATATTTAAAATTAACTCTTGTGATTAGTGCTAATCCACAATTAGGATTATTTGATAGAAATAATCCAACAATCTCCCACTTGGATAGCAATAATCAAAACAAGAGTTCAATCTATATCAGAAAACAATATATGTATACTAGGTTACCAATTAGCACCATGTCTTTCAGGAATCAGAAATGAGATAATCCACTCTCCTTCTTGGGTGTTGTAAGTGGTACGCAGCATCTGAAATTGAGATGGAAGAGATTCAAGAGCACACTAGACCAAGAAATCATCTCCTAGATCAACTCCAAGGGTTCTCAGCTTGTTGGAGTAATGAATCAATTTCATCAGATGCTCACGGACACCAGATGTCCCTTCATATTTAGTTTTCAGCAGGAGAGACAAGTACTGACACTTTTGGGCCTTATCAAATTTCTTGAATTTCTGCCCGACCGCCTTAAGAAAATCCACAACAATTGGAGCATCAGGAATTCCCTGTCGGATGGAGCTATCAATAGTGTATTTCATGGCCATCAGACATATCCTGTTTGACTCATTCCATTCTCTGTGGTAAACTTTGGCAGCAGCACTAGATTCGGCGGTGAGATCTGCCGGTTTAGGCTCTCTAAGGGCTATGTCGACCCGTGCTACAGCAAGATATATGTCAAGGGACTCTTTCCATTCATCATAATTAGTCCCATTGAGAGTTTTCACCGCATTCAGTTGAACAAGCATTGAAGCTGAGATTGCCAATAGAAAACATTAATAATAATGCCCAGCAGAAATGTTTTCATCCAGAAATATAAGGCAATTTTAACTGAATACACGGATTGTTCATTATAATCCCGCCTAAGGGTCCCGAATTATAATAAACCATGGAAAACCCTCAATACTTGATATCTTGCTTCAAACAGAGTGTCTTTAGTACCTCTGCACCGATAGGGTGCTAGTGATACTAAAACACTAATTACGTTGGTTGAACTAACAATGCCACAACGATAGGGTATGTACATTATTAATACAACCTTGGTCCCATGCAGAAACAACTTTGTAATTGGACCCACGATAGGCGAGCACTCAATTACTAGTCGTTAATTTTCCTAAACCAATTTCCATAACCAGAGGTCTCAAAATAATAAATAATATTATGGAAATTACGGAAATAATATTTTCAGTGCTCAAAAAATTATGGAAAAATGCCCAAAAAATAGGAAATTTGATTTCAAGCAGACTGGGACCAAACCCGGCCGGAACGGCCGCCGCACGCGCCGGCGGTGCGACTGGGCGTCGCTGGAGGTCGATCATCTTCAACCTCCAGCCGCCGTCTGCCATGGATGCGCGATGGAGCTTCGATTTTCCTTCGATTTCGTGCGATTTGGAGCGTGTTTTGGCTAGTTTTTCATCATTCTAACATCCTAGATCGATTTTCATGCAATAACCACAAGTTTCAAGCTCCAAAAAACACGAAATCGTTGAACCCAAATTTTTTTGGATCTTAGCTATTTCGGATCTGGAAATTAGGAGCTCATTTTCGAAAATTTCTTGAAGAGTATTGTTCTAATAGTTCCGATAAATAAAACTCATAACCAGATCTAGAACAATAAACATCAAACAGTAACGAATCGAAGAGCAAAATCGCATCCTGAACCCAGAAAATAAGCTTCGGCATTTTCACGATTTACAACATGTCCTAAGCACTTATCAGATAGCATGCAACAAAATACTTAAACAGATTACTCGAAATGAACATGCAAAGCTTCAGATCTGAGTATCCAAACATGCAAAAAATCAGAGTTCATATGCACGATTTTCATCATTCAAAAACAGCGATTTTTTCAGCAAGATAGACATAGAACCTAGCTCTGATACCATTTGATGGATTTAGATCAGTGGGAGAAATCTAAATCTTACCTGAGATCGAGCTAAAATCCATACCGAAAAATTGCACTGTTTAGTCCCTGGAACAGCTGCATGCACCAGCTAGAGAGAGAGAGAGAGTTACAACCTACTTGAGAGTGCTTTTTCTTATGCTACCTCCCATCTCCACCATACATCAGTTTATTTATATGGCAAAATGTGTTTATTAAAATATTGATAAATAAATTGATATGTGTGGTTAGGGAGAACATGATACACTACTAATAGGATAGGACACTGATAGCTCAAGGCAATCTAGCAGGTTGGGCCCTTTCCCTGAATGAGCTAAGAGTCAGACTGACCTATCACAGAATGACTCACACTCACAATTGAAACATGGCCGGATTCAATAATTAGACAGTACTTTAAACATAAATTGGTGACTTAATATACATCCAAAATATATATTTAAAATTAACTCTTGTGATTAATGCCAATCCACAATTAGGATTATTTGATAAAAATAATCCAACAGTTTCACACATCGAGCTACTTGTAAGTCAGTGACGAAATTAGTCAATATTAACATTATAGATAATTGATTAACACTTAATTAAAAAAGAATGATTAAATACACAAACAGGACATGATACCCTATTGTGTTTGCTTCTTCAGCATTTATTATTATTGTGGTTCTGACATCTCCTTAATTGGGGATGTTTGGAAACATCTATCTTCAAAAATGGTTCTTACTTTGACTCATTCTGAGATGGGCCATGGAAATTAAATTCGTCCATGGAGTATCCATGGTGAAGAAATTTATTACGAAGGTGTACTGACACTGGTGGATAAGGTTGTATGAAAGCTAAAAAAAAATAAGGTAAAATGCAATTTGGTACATGCTGTGGTTAGGATCGAATCCACTTTGGCATCCTGAGAGACAAAATTTGACACTTTAATATCCTGAGGTTTGTATCGTTAGCATTTTAGTATCCTATGGTTATTTTCTGTCAAGATTTAACAAAAAGTGCTAACGTGGCTCAATCTTAGCCGTTGATTTCTACTATATCTTATCTGTTAGTTTTTATTGATGCTTAAACCATATTTCACTCTTCAACAATATTTCTTTTGTGCGTTTAGATCATCTCCCTTTAATAAAACGAATCAAAACACAATAAACTAAAATAATGGATGGAGTTTTCTACAATTTCATTTCAAGAACTAGAGAGTTATTAAAAAAGAAATCGCAGAAAGATCGTTAGAGTTTTGATGAATCAAAATCTTCCCTTTCTCATAAAACTTCTCTCAACCAAGTCCTTAATTAATCACATATTAAACTCAAATTTTTGTCATCTTTATTAAATTATTTAGCGAAACTAAATATTAATTATTTAATTTGTATATTAATTAATGAGAATATTCTTCACGTTATTCTAAGTTTACTTTCAAAATTTCATTTAAGTAGTTGAATTTGAATATGGGTAGGACTAAATTGCATTTATTTTTCAGATTTAGGAATAATATGTAATTATGTCCTTTTTTATATTTTCAAAAATTACATTTTGACCCCAAAAAGTTTTGTAATTTTCATTTTAGTCCTCAAATATCATGATCTAGGGACTTTTTTGTAAATTTTGAAACTATTTGGGGGCATTCAATAATTTTTGCAAAAATTTTGTAGAGTTTATCTTTTTACCACCAAACCACACAGTTTTATGAGTAAACTGCATTTTATTTTCCATATTTATGACTAATCTGTAATTTTTTTCCAATATTTTTCATAATTATATTTTGACCCCAAAAATTTGTTGTAATTTTCATTTTAGTCCTCAAATATTATGATCTCGGGACATTTTTGAAAATTTTGAAATTGTTTGGGGGCATTTTGTAATTTTTGGAAAAGTAGTAACAATTTTCCATTAAATCTTGACGGAAAATAACCATAGGGTACGAAAGTGCTAACGGTGCAAACCTGAAGGTACCAAAGTGTCAAATTTTGTTTTTCAGGGTACCAAAGTGGATCCGGTCCAAACTACAGGGTACCAAAGTGCATTTTACCCAAAACAATATTAACAAATGATATCTATAGAGAGAAGAATATAATGTATATAAAAAATAGGGTAAATTACACTTTGGTATCTTGTGGTTTGGTCATATTTCACTTTGGTACCCTGTGGTTTAAAAAATGACACTTTGGTACCCTGTGGTATTCTCCATTAACACTTTGGTACTCTTTGGAGCTATTTTGTAGTTTTAACCATAACAAATTTTACAACAATTACATATTGACCCCTAATTTTTTCAGAAAATTACAAATAGGACCCTAGATACATATTATTTAGGGACTAAAATGAAAACTTTAAAAATTGTTTGGGTCAATTTGTAATTTTTGCAAAACATGTTATGGTTAAAATTACAAAATAGCTCTAAAAGGTACCAAAGTGTTAATGGAGAATACCACAGGGTATGGTTAGGACCGAATCCACTTTGGTACCCTGAAAGACAATTTGACACTTTGGTACCTTGAGGTTTGCGCCATTAGCCTTTGATTCCCTATGGTTATTTTCCGTCAAGATTTAACGGAAAATTGTTAGCACTTTTGCAAAAATTACAAAATTCTCCCAAATAGTTTCAAAATTTTCAAAAACGTCCTAGATCATAATATTTGAGGACTAAAATGAAAATTATAACAAAATTTTGGAGTCAAAATGTAATTTTGAAAAATATTGGAAAAAGAATAAAATTATAGATTAGTCCAGAATCTGGAAAATAAAATGCAGTTTAATCCTAAAACTGTGTGGTTCGATGGTGAGAAGATACTTTACAAAATTTTTACAAAAATTACAGAATTCCCCAAATAGTTTCAAAATTTACAAAAAAAGTCCTAGATCATGATATTTGAGGACTAAAACAAAAATTACAAAAACTTTTTGGGGTCAAAATATAATTTTGAAAAATAGAAAAAGGAGATAATTACATATGGAAAATAAATGCAATTTAGTCCTACCCATATTCAAATACAACTACTTAAATGAAATTCTGGAAGTAAACTTGAATAATTTGAAGAATATTCCCATTAATTAATTTACAAATTAAATAATTAATATTTATTTTTACTAAATAATTTAATAAATTACTAAAATGTTTATCTTTTATGAAATTATAATAAAACTATAATTTCTTCATGCAAGTTATTCAATAAGTTATGATAGCAAAATATGATGATCTAACTATAATATTTTATCTTTAAAATACATAATTATAATAAATATAATTACTTTAGTAAAATATTAACTTAAATTTAGCAGTAAGTATCTTTTAAACATCAATAGTTAACTACGTTTGTGATTTAATTTCAATTGGTATATTTAATAAAATAATTAAATTAATTATGATCATATATTGTAAAAAATCAATCTTATTATAATGTGCCCCAAAGACTATTTTGAAAAATATAAAAGTTTCTTGACCTCAAATGGAAGATAAATCAAACAATAGAGATACATAGTTGTTTTTTGTGTCCCAAGGACCAATCTGATAAAGATGACAAATATTTGAGTTCAATATGTGATTAATTAATTACTTGGTTGAGAGAAGTTTTATGAGAAAGGGAAGATTTTGATTCATTAAAACTCTAACGATCTTTCTGCAATTTTTTTAATAACTCTCTAGTTCTTGAAATAGAATTGTAGAAAACTCCATCAATTCTTTTAAATTGTTGTGTTTTGATTTGTTTTACCAAAGGGACAGGACCTAAATGCACAAAAGAAATCTTGTTGAGGAGTGAAATATGGTTTAAGCAACAATAGAAACTAACTGATAAGATGTAGTAGAAATCGACAGCTAAGATTGAGACACGTCAGCACTTTTTGTTAAATCTTGACGGAAAATAATCATAGGGCACCAAAGTGCTAACGGCGCAAACCTCAGGATACCAAAGTGTCAAATTTTTTCTTTCAAGATACCAAAGTGGATTCGGTCCTAACCACAGGGTACCAAAGTGCATTTTACCCTTAAAAAATATAAGTTGAGTCTAGTAAAGGTATTAGTCTTTCACAATGTGATGAACTGATATAAGAATCGGAGAAATATTTACTTTTAGTACCAAACAGAATTACCTTTAATAGAAAATACTTGAGAAACCAAAAAGAAAATAAAAATAAATCTTTATCACAAGTGTGTAAGTTATAAACTTCAATTCATTCAATTTTGCCTCTCCCAATGCATCTTATATGCATGATTCATCAAACTAACTAGGCTTTCACAATTTTCTTTTCTCTCTAACCCTTCTTATCTCTTTCCTGTTTCACCTTGTGGAAGTAATTTAAAAGGATAGACATATAAATTGGTCCTTAAAAGGTTTACGAATTAACAATTCAATCCTTAAATGTTTAATTTACACTCTTTAATTTCTAAAAGCCATAAAACCAATACACTTTTGGTCCTTCTGTCTCTAACAAATTAGTCCCTGTAAAATAGACTTAAGGGACAAAACCATATTACTTCCATGACTTTCAATTATTAAAGTATGTATAGATTTTCAGGGATTTAGCTTACTAAAGTGAATTTTGAACTTGTATATAGTTAAGAAATCATGTTGTACATATATCAGGGTAAATTACACTTTGGCACCCTATTATATGGATCGGTTTCACTTTGGTACCCTGTTCTTTCAAAAGTGACACTTTGGTACCTTGTTCTTTGCAATTGTTGACACTTTGGTACCCAAATTTATTTTTCTGTTAAGTTTTGACGACGAAGTCGCACGTAACCATCAAATGCACAGTAAAAACACTCAAATGTCTATTTTCTTCTCAGTTTTCACGATTCAGACGCTAAAACACTCAAAAATTGTGAATCGTGAAAAATGAGAAGAAAATAGACATTTGAGTGTTTTTACTGTGCACGTGATGGTTACGTGCGACTTCACCGTCAAAACTTAACAGGAAAATATATTTGGGTACCAAAGTGTTAACAGTGCAAAGAACATGGTATTAAAGTGTAATTTGCCCTATATATTATTTACTCAATTTAAAATATTCCCTTCTCAAGATGATGCTGATAGGAAGCAGAGGCGTGTAAATATGAGGAAATGTTGAATAATAGTATTTGTTTAATTGAGAAATTTAAGGAAGACACGAGCAAGCATAAGCTCAATGGGATGTGTCCCACGTTCTATAGTGTGTCATACACATTCGTTTTAAGTAATCATATTTGATGCAAACTGCAATTTTAAGTCTCCTCTTTCCTGTTGCTATGCATGCTTCCTTATCACATTTCAGATTCTCAACAATCCAAAAAGAAAGAAGGAAAAAAAGAAAAAGTCAAACTCAGGATCTACAGCTTCAATCATTTGATGAAGGTCAACGAGGGCATGCATGTAAAAAATGACAAAATCTAAGGTATTTATATGAATATATATCATTTGAAACATTATGTTGTGTGGTTCTTCCTGTAATTGATCTGATAACCTAACCCTTCAAACTATATAATTTATCAGCAATAACGTCATTATGTTCCTATTTGATTCTGTTCACACCATGATAAAATAGAGACTTGTTACTATTTTGTAGGAAAGTGACCCTTATATATTTCTATATATCATCAATTAGACAATAATTAACACTAATTTAAACTGTTGATGCTCTTGCTTGTTTCTGCACATTGCCACATTTAACGGCTTAATTAATTAATTAATGAGTAAATTAATGATTTGGTTCTTAAAAGATGATAAATGTATCAATTTAGCCCCTAAAACATAAAATTATGCGATTTAGTCCCTGAAAAATGTAATTACAATCAATCTAGTTCTTTTGTTATTAAGGATCAGTACCAATGAAAATCCAATCTAATGTAGTTTTAAACTATATATATAAAGGATTAAATTTTATAATTTCATCTTTCAAGGACTAAATTGAGACATTTATTATCTTTCAGGGACTAAACTAGTGATTTACTCTTAATTAATTAAGAGTAAAACCTTCAATCAAGTTGCCTTTCAACTAGATAGAACCTTTAAATTATACAAAATAACAAAGGTGACTCGCTTGGTATGAAAGTGAAAGCCCAAGACTAGACACTACACTTATCTTGGGGACTAATGAAAATTTGGAATTTTAAATTCAAGTGCCTACTGAGAAGTTGGATATCTAATCATAAGAATTATAGTTATTATTATTTCGTCAATAAACAAATACTTCCATGCTAATCTTAGATTTCAAAAATGTTTTATTTTGGAATCTTCAAGTTGTTCACATCTACTTCAGCCACACACAGTTAGCAAATATGTATATATAAATTACTAAACCACCGCCAGAAATAAAATTCATGTGTTTAGTATATAATTAACTACTAAACTTAAAATAATAGACACTGGTATGAAAGAACTAGGTGTTATTCCATTCACACTAAAATTATATTAATCATGTCAACATTGTATATAACAGAATGTGACATCTTGTAACCATCATGCACAAAATGGATGTTCAGCAAGACACTAATCTGATTCACATGAATGAGTTTGAGCTTCATGATTTCATAGACGACCCGAATTTCGATCAGTTTATCAATTTACTTCGCGGGGATAACGAAGATTCGATCTGTAACTTCAATGTTGATGGACTTCTCAATGGTTGCTTAGCTGACAATCAATTTCTTTCATTCCCTGAAACCCCAATATTTGAGTGTAATAATAATGCTGCTGCTTTGGAATATAATGCCTGTGATCCTACACTTAGTTCATTCTCTTGTTTTGATGGAGAAGTGAAGGGAGGAGGAGGAAGAGAAGAAGAGAATGAATCTTCTGCAACAACAATTACTACTAATGAGAATGCTAGGAATAATGGTGGTAATGCAAAACAAAGGGCTAAAACTGATAGGTCTAAGACTCTGATTTGTGAAAGGAGAAGGAGAGGAAGAATGAAGGAGAAGCTTTATGCATTGCGTTCTTTGGTTCCCAACATAACTAAGGTATCTCTCTCTCTCTCTCTCCTCTCTACTTAGGTTGTCAAACTCTACAGTTAACTAATAAAATCTTACGAGTTTATGATTTTACATAGTCAATTCAGACGACTAATTTTAGGTAAACTCACGTGTTCTTCTTTCTTCATCTTTTCTATTTTTCCATAATATCTCAAGTTGAAGTACTAATTTTGTTTGCCCACGAAATTTTGTAGTTTGAAAGCTATGCTATTTAATTTTTACAATATTAGGTGAAAGTCAGTGTATATTTGGATGATGTTTTTGTTAAAAATAATATAAATATATAATTTAATTAGCTATTTATTAACAAAAATAAACTCGTACGAGTTTACAACTTGAATTCACACTCTCTTTACAAATTTGTTTGAACTTTCGAGTTTGACAACATTACTTTTTACATGTCAAGACTTTGCAAGCAAAGCTAATTTGGGCATGTGGAAGTACAGCATTTAGTTTAGCTTATTGCTTTTGGTAGCTACACTTAGATGAATTTTGAAATGCAAAGAGCAAGCTTATTGCTTTTAGTAAAGGTAAAAGTTCAGTGTTAATTGATATAAATATGTGTGCAGATGGATAAGGCCTCTATAGTTGGCGATGCTGTATCATATGTGCAGAAATTGCAAGAGCAAGCTAAGAAACTGAAGGCTGAGATTGAAGGTCTTGAAACATCCTTGATGGCTTCAGAAAATTATCAAGGATCATCAGTTGAAAACCTCATGAACGTTCAAGGCAACCTCATCAACTATCCAATCTGCAAGAAGATCATGCAGGTTTGTTTGGTTAAAGTCCTATGTAAACTCCAAAAGATTATTTTTTTTCTTGAGTAAACATATAAATTGGTCCCTGGAAGATACATGGGTTAACATCTCAATCCTTGAAAGTCTAGTTTACACTCTTTCAAACCCGAAAGTCATGAAACCAATAATTTTAGTCACTTTTTCCTTAAAAATGTGTAAACTAGAGTTTCAGAGACTAAATTGTTAACTCGTGTATCTTTTAGCGATCATTTTCTGAGTTCTCTAAGCTGTAACATTTGGTTATTTTGTTGTATAGATGGACATGTTTCAAGTGGGAGAAAGAGAGTTTTATGTGAAATTGGTGTGCAATCAAGGAGAAGGGGTGGCTTCCTCACTGTACAAGGCTCTTGAGTCTCTAGCAGGCTTTAGTGTTCAAAATTCAAATTTGGCCACAGCTTCTGACAGATTTATACTAACATTTACATTGAATGTAAGCCTTCCATTCATTTCTGTTTACCAAAATCTTTGTCTTCTGTGTAAAAAAGTCCTTTTTCTTGCATACAGATTTACTGATTAAGTGTGTTGGAAACAGGTGAAAGATTATGAAGCAGAACTTAACCTGTCAAATTTGAAGCTGTGGGTGACAGGGGCTCTTCTGAACCAAGGCTTTGAATTTATTACAACTTTTCATGCTTTGACACCTTCAGTCTTTTAAAAAAAAGGAGTAAATTAATGATTTGGTTTCTGAAAGATGATAAATATCTCAATTTAGTCCCTAAAAAATACAGTTACAATCAATTTGATCATTTTGTTAAAGATACCAATCAAAGTTTAATCATAAATCTAATGTAATTTTAAATAATGTTAAAATTACCATGAAAGATTGAGGTTACAATATCATATTTTTTGTAAAGTTTGAAATAATGTTTTAGCAAAAATGACCAAATTTATTGTAATTACCTCTTTCAAGGACTAAATTTTATATTGTTATCTTTAAGGGACTAAATTGAGTCATTTATCATCTTTCAGAGACTAAATCAGTAATTTACTAAAAAAACTAAATTACATTTCATACTCAATCAAGGTCTCATTACAAAAGTTAGTACAGAACACGTTCTAAGTCCTGAAGAACTTTTGAATGTTACAAAACAATGTCTGAAGCAGTCTTTGGCAAACAGAGAGGGGTATTTTGTTAAATTTTAAAGTTTAAGAGATGTTCTATTATGTTATACTTTAAAATTCATGAATTTTTTCATGATATGATGCAACTCAAGTTGCATTGCTGGTTAACTATAAGCATTAATATATATAGCTGTCAAGAATCCTTTCTGGTCTTTTTATACCTTTTATCTCATTTTTTTTTTCTGTAGTTGGTGAAGTCCATTATTTTCAGTATCTAATGAAATTGGGATATGTTGTGAATTTACCTGTCAAATGAAGAACAAGAGAGAACATATTCATAACTATGTGGAACAGTCTTGCAATTTGAGTAATCAATCACTTTTCTTACCCCAAAAATAGTTAACTGTATGTGTGTTTAAGACAATAAACTAGTAAATTTTCTTTTTTTTGTTGGTAACTAAAACGTTCCACAAGATGACTAATCCTCTCGCTAGCTTGTAGACACCTTGATGGGTAGGACCGTTGGTCTAAAGATTTATATATTTGATTAAGGGTAGACAAGTCTCTGCCACTTGACCACACTCCTTCCATTTAATAAACAATAAATTTAGTCCGTAAATTATATAAATGCTGTTAGTTTAGTCTTTAAATTTTTTAAAGAATTGACAAAGACCATGTTGTATAACAGTAGAATGCTAATAGACGAATTAATTTAAGATGAGTCATGAATTTTTAGAGACTAAATTTACAATTTCAGAAGACTAAAAACCACAATAACAACATTTATATAATCTAATGAGTAAAATATTAGTTTGGCAAAAGACCCTTTCGTGCCCCTAACGTTTGCGGTGATTTTCAGTTATGCCCCTAACGTTTCATTTGTGTCAGTTGTGCCCCCAATGTGAAACGTTAGTTTCAATTATGCCCCCAATTTTGACTCAATGTTGATGTGTCAATTTTTTTTACTTGCTTGTCAATTTTTTATTCTGAATTGAATATGTGACAAGATGAATGGATAAATAAAACATCTCTGGTTTATTTTTTATCCACCTTGGCATTTCCTACGTGGTATAAGGCTTGTGAAGATAAAGATGAAGATGTCAAAAAAAAATTTTAGGGTAGTAATTTTTTGGTTTAGAGAATGTAAATCCACGTAGGAAATATCATGGTGGATAAAAAATAAATCAGGGATGTTTTATTTATCCAGTCATCTTGCCACATATTCAATTCAGAACAAAAAATTGACACACAAGTAAAATTGGGGGCATAATTAAAATTAACATTTCACATTGGGGGCACAACTGACACAAATGAAACGTTAGGGGCATAACTGAAAATCACCACAAACGTTAGGGGCACGAAAGGTCTTTTTGCCTATTAGTTTACTTGTCCAAGATATAAAGAGCTATTGATATTGACTATTACTAATAGAGGAAGAGGACAATGAAGGGCTTGATTATTCATTAAACCCATCATTATTATTCCAATCTTTAAGGAATTAACTTCCTTCTAAACATGGCAATCCAAGTAACCATTAGCCACATCATTTGAAAAAGACAAGGTTACTTTATTTAAAAGCCAAAATGCAGAGACAGCCCCTAATTTTAGGGTGGGTGCACATAACACCCGAGTTTTTAATTTGTGCAAATAGGACCCCTGAGTTTTCAATTACGTGCAAAAAACATCCTTATGTTAAATTTAGGTCAAATAAGTGAGAGTATAATAGTAATTTCATAAAAAATCTAGGTCAAAGTCCTATTTTGGTTCTTCAAGTTTGCTTAAAGTTTTGTTTTAGTCACTCAAGTTTCTAAAAAGTTCCACCATTAGTCTCTTTTCAATTTCCATCCAATTTTTCTGTTAAATAAAAAAAAATTGGTTCAAATTACCCAATTTTTTTTTTTTGAATTAAGGTCCTTTCTTTTTATAATAGGACCAAAGTGTAAGAAAAAATAAATAAACTAATATTTGAAACAATTTTTCCCAAAAAAAAAAATATGAGCCCAGCAACCAACTCTTGTTCTTCGATAGGCACCGTTCTTCTCCCGATCTCAAATATTAAATGTTCATCAATATTATTTAAAATTGAGCAACGTCAGACTCATAATTTATTTCCAATTCCAACCCAACTACTCAATATATATATTGAGGTAGATCGCTAAATTATACTATATAAAATCTCAATATATAACTCAGTTAATAAAAGATCTATCATCATAACATTTTACCACAATCTCTAGTCTCGACAATCATTCAAGTTAATTTTGTACTAATTTTTTAGCCTCAGAGAAACAATGGTACCACACGAATGTAATTGAGTTATCATGAGAAAAAAATTTCCTGAAAAACCAAACTATTAGTTAAGACTGCCTCAACCATATCATACTCATTTTCATCAATCAAAAACAAGAAAGAAATTAAATAAATACACTGGCAAGTAATAAGTAGAAAAGTTTCAAATATTAGATTATAATTTTATAGAATTTTTTTAAGGAAACAATTGAAAATTATATACTTAAAAGTAGTGGCAAACTCCCTTCTCATTTATGTTATCCCTCACCAAGTTGAGAGTTCCTAACAAAATAGATAGCTAACTACGGGGACAAGAAAATTTCACAAAATTTCTGTTCAATTTTTTTTAAGTATCTTGAGATTTCTGAACACAGAAACTCAAGATTCGCAGTGAAGTCATATTTGGAGCTCACTTTTACTATACAAAGCCATATTTAAACGTGATATTCTCACTTCCTTCCTATTCTCTGTTCCGCCAAGAAAAGACAAGGGAGTCTCTTTCTCATTGAAATCTAGCCTACTCTATTTCTGTGGGTCTTTTGTATCCATAATGTACACCAATCCCAGTATTTTTATAAGATCTTCCAAGTTGATAACGCCAAATTCATCCATTCATCAATTACAACTTGGAGGCGCTTCTCCTGCAAGCAAACTGCACTTTCATTAGTTCATGGCAGTTAAAAGGATATTATAATACGAAAAATTTAACTGCGGCCAGAAGAAAATAAAAAGGCAGCATAGCAAATATCGAACATGGTCTTTAGGTTTAAATTAAGCTAGCCAATATTGCCATGATGACAATTCATGAGGTCCAAGATAAATGTTGAATTGAACCATGTTAATACAGTTACTTTGATGGTCATAATTTTGGAAATGATAGGTATTTGTTAGGAAAAGTGGTCATTTGGTTTCATTATTGCTGTGGTATTTCGATTCAAATATTGCAAATTACCTGTTATGGACCAAGAATAACATAATTTAGGGTCATGAAGACATGAATAAATTTTGTATCTCAACGTCCTTCTTTTGGCCAAAGATATTGTTTTAATTTCAAACTGATCCAAAGTCTAAACCATTTCTATTCCCAATCATAGATATAATGATGGGCAAAAGAAGATCCCATGACTTTCTAGCTAAAAGTAATATGAAAATATCCTATTACTGACTTCATTCGTCATATAAATACCAAGCTAATTAGCTTAAGTTGAGAGCTTCTGACTAACAATAAATCTTTGGCTAAAGTAACGCTAGCAATTTTCTAAACAAGGATTATTCAGTTAGCCAATATGAATTTCCTGTATGCATGCTTTATGTAGAGAATACCGTCTTTGTACTTAATTCTTAGGCAAAACACCCTTTCGTGCCCCTAACGTTTGCAGTGATTTTCAGTTATGCCCCTAACGTTTCATTTTGTTCAGGCGTGCCCTTAATGTGAAACTAACGTTTCAATTATGCCCCCTTGATGATGATCTTGATGATGGATTTGAAATTGAAATTGAAATTGTGCAATTCCTTAGATTTGAAATTGAAATTGGGGATTTGAAATTGAAATTGGGAATTTGATGATGATGTTGGGATGAAGATGACGATGATATTGTTTTGGCCATAGATGGATGATGATAATGATGAAGATGAAGATGAAAATTAGAAACAAAAATTTTAATCTGAAAATATGAAGATTAGAAACAAAAAAATTTAGTATGAGAAGAGACGATGAAGATGAAGATTAAAGAAAAAAATAAGTTTTGGAGTTTAGGGATTTGGGGTTTGAAGTTTGGGGTTTGGAGTTTTGGGGTTTTGGGTTTTGGGTTTTTAATATTTTTAAGGACTAAATTAGAATGTTTGGAAGAGTTTTGGGACACTTTACAATTTTATTTTGAGGATTTGGGACTAAAATGAATGAAGATGATGAAAAGAGGGGGAATTGAGAATAATGGGATAAGAATGGGTGAGGGACCTAATTGCTAAAATTAGATTTTTTAGAGTTTAGAATTTTAGAGTTTAGGGTTTAGGGTTTATAGTTTTAAGGTTTAGAATTTAGGTTTTAGGTTTTTTAATACTTTTAAGGACTAAATTGAAATGTTTGGAAGAGTTTTGGGACACTTTACAATTTTATTTGAGGATTTGGGACTAAAATAAATGAAGATGATGAAAAATGTAAATCCAGGGACTGATTTGCTAGTTTACTCAATTTTTATGTTCAAAAATGTAAATCCAGTCATCATGCCACGGTGGAAAAAAAAATAGGAATGCCCAGTCATCATGCCACGTATTCAAGTCGGACAAAAAAAATGACACATAAGTAAAAAAAATTGCCACATGGGCATTGAGTCAAAATTGGGGGCATAATTGAAACGTTAGTTTCACATTGAGGGCACGCCTGAACAAAATAAACGTTAGGGGCATAACTGAAAATCACTACAAACGTTAGGGGCACGAAAGGGTGTTTTGCCTAATTCTTATCATAACAAATAAAAACCTTGGTGAGAGTGGACCACAAAGAAATATGCCACCAGACAGACAGAGAACATTAAATATTAAGACTGCATCTAAGAACACCAACCATTATTACCTGGACTGCTCGGATTTCCTGTTTAGTGATGCAAATATCTGACTCCCCTCACTGTCAGAAAAATTGCAATTGTAAATCTTCCAAATGATTCCATACAACAGTATTTGAACATGCATCTGCATTTATTAGTGTGTAATTATACAAGAGCAGATAAATAAGCTTGAAATCACCCACAAGGCTATGAGCAACAAGAGGTTCGAAACAGCACCTGATTAAGAAGCGGGTCAGTCAATATAAAGAATTCAAACTCCTTATTAAAGTGTGGGTAAAGCATGTTACACTTACTATAGAATGATGACATGCCCCCTTGAGTTCCAGTGTGTTTGTTCATTACAACTCAGAATCACGATAGATCTCATTCATCATCCACAAAGTTATTGTCCTGCCCAAACATCTCCATTCATAAGTCTTTATATATGAACAAGCCACCTTACTAGCAAAAGTTATAATGAAGACTATGAAAATGTGTCTAAAATAAACAACAGCTATCAAAGTCACAATATGAAATATTTCAATGAGGAAAAGTTAATGCTTAATAACTAAATTTTTGGTGAGACAATTACCACTCCCCTTTGTTTTAAAAGTCATGCATTTATTTTTATAAAAGCACAAACTACAAAGGTTATTTTCCCCCACAATTTAGCTCAAATAAAATTGCCAAAAGATCATCTACATTGTTATAGAAAGAAATGCCCAATAGTTAAATCAAAACATGTATAACTTCTATCTATCAACGATAACCAACAAAAGAAGCTGGACTTATAACAAGATTTGCAGTACTCCTTCACTGTAGACATATGGGAGCTGCTTACCTAAACCCACAGTATCATCTCAAATGATCCATCCATCCTACCTACCATTTTCTTTTCTTGGTTTTTGGTACAAAAAAGTTTAGTTGAGTTGGGTCCCAAGAACTCACCAAGGTCAGGGCATGCCTCTATGCTCTATGAATACTTATAGAGGTACTTACAGATCGCTTACCAACAAAGCCCTTACATCGACAACGGGAAAAGAACTCACGACCATGTGGGTTATGAGCCAACTCCTTACCAATTGAACCAATCTTTGTTGGTTCCTACCTACCATTTTCATCAAGGATTTCAGAGTACCCTTCCACAAGAGCATCTAAGAAGAATCATATATAATCAATAATAAGTACAATATCAAATATGTCAACAACATGCTCCTGCGTATAAAAGGCTATGGACAAGGACAACAGTTTTCACCAAGAATATGACCACCCAAAGTGCATGATAAGAACCAGAACTTCACCTGAGCTTTGGAGAAGTTGTTGAAGTCCTTCCCATTACACTCGTGCGAAGCCACTATAAAATTTAATAGCCCTTCTAGTGTGTTTGATATTCCACATCATTGCTCCCCTTGGACAATATCTGCAATATTGAGCCCTTGGTAATCCAGGCAGTCATTTCTGGCTGTTGTTCAAAGGGGTTAAGAGGATGCTTGTTTCCATCCCCCAGCTGCACGCCATAAACAAATGGTAGTTTAAGGGTAAGAAAACTCTCTGGTGGTAAGACCACTTGACATCCAAGGCTGAACTGCAATTTTTGTTCACGATCTGGAACTGCTGGAGGTAGGCATGATGTCTACAAGGACAAAATAAGTAGAAAGCAAAAATTACGAGAACTTTAACATAATTGCATTTGCTCAAACGATAATGCTAAAGGAAATGGAAAAGCACATGAAAAGTATATCTATTATTAAACATTCCACCCACAAAAAATCTGATAGTTCTTCTCCCTTTCAATTTAAACATGCATTTCTGGAGAGGGTCCAGATAGTGCTTCAAAAAAATTTTTTACTGACAACTATAAGGCACTTGCACTCTGGTAAGATAGTTAAATGACATAATCAACCAAGGAAATAGACATTAAATTTTCCTGGTTTTATAACTTATATTTATTTGATTTCTCCACTTGAAGAAACAAGAATATTTGAATAATCTACCTATAGTCTGAGGAGGGTTTTTTTTTTCTTTAGAGTTAGAACTCCTAGGGTTTAAGTTAATATAGAAAAAAAAAACTTTATTCATTTGCTTATATCTTTGCTATATATCAGGTTCTTCAATTACAAGATAACAAATCATTTTTTTCCATTTTTTTTTTTGGTCAAGCAGCCTCTACTAGCCTCAAACACATATCCGTGATTCAATTTTTCCACACGTTTTACGTTTCTCTCAAGATTGGTTATTTAATAAGTATATTCTACATGTCTCCATTGCGCATAGTGCAGGGTAATATTTCCATCACATTATTTAAAATTGAAAAAAATAGCAATAATAAACAAGATAACAACTGCATGTATGAAGAAGTTAACGCACTTAAAACTTAAGTCTTACTAACTCCAATAGTAACTCAAAATCAAATCTATTAGAGTTAGTAAGACTTAAGTTTGTTCATTTAGATTTGACTTAAGTCTTACTTAAGACTCAAATGAGGCCCTATTTCATTTGCTCAAAATTATGAAGATGGGTCTTCTGCGCTCTGCTGTTTTTAATATGAGCCTATTACACATGTAGCTGGCAATACGTAGTAGGGTGTTACACGAGGGTTATATGAACAGGGCAATACAACAGCGGTTTTATTGCCCCAATCCCATAGCCCCGCAGACTACAGAATGGACAATTTAATGAAATTATGCAAACTTCAAGAAATTCTATATTTAAAAGAGAAATGAATACCTCAAATTGTACAATGGGGCATGTTGCTAATGTCACAGGAAATGCAGGTGTCACCTACGGCAATATCTATAGATCAGATTGTTGATCTCATAAATAACTTGAAAAAAAAATCTTGACAACAGAAGAAGCTGAATATCAATGGGAATATTAACTGCTCAAGATCCAATATCCCGTAGTCTTCTACATATATACATTATACGAGCAAAATTTGAAGTTCAAATGCCAGTAAAACTGTAAAATGCTATCAACATAAGTAAATTTGCAACCATAAGTTTACATGAATAATACAACTGAATTACAAATAATTCACACTGAAATTGAAAAAACATTTTCCACTAATAATAAGTATTCTAGTAACATTTGTTCAAAACAATACATATATATATAGATATGCATGCATTCCAACAGCAGGAAAAACTCAATAATGTTAATTGGAAGTTGAAGCCTAAGAAAATACAAATAAGAGCAGAAACCCATACCAAAAAAATCCTTCTAAGCTGTGAGACAGTGCTGGCAAACTTAACATTTGGTGGATCCTTCTTATTCTTTGAAAGCCGGCAATGAGGACAGAACATGAACACAGGCATGTTTCGGTTCAACATGGAGGATGCAAGATCACCATCATCCATGCTAATTGCTTGAAGATCCCCTCCAAGATCCTTCAGTGGCTCAGGGGGTTTTACCAATAAATTAATAGATGTCAGACTTTGTTCCATCTGTGGGTGGGAAGTATACATCAGTCCATCTGAATTTGAATCACCCTTAGAAATCATTTCACTTGATTTCTCAACATCCTTTTCCTTATTTACTGAAGAGGAGCTTCGTCGAGCTTTACCCCGAGTAGCATTCTTGCTTACTTTAGTATGATCTGTCAGATTGTTGTGTGCAAGCTCACCAGAGGAAGACATATGAGATTCTTCAGATGATGAGTATAAGGATCCGAGTTCAGTTAGATGTTCTGAATTTAACAAGAAACGGTGGCCACGGGGACACTCATGCTCAAACCCAACATACACTATTACATGCTTTGAAAGAGAATGTGATGTGATCCCTTCACTACCAGTCAAGTATACAGGCACTACATTGCTGCCTATCCGCAAGAAAGGGTCACCATTCCTGCCGCTATTAGCACCATTACTATTGGGAGGTCCCTGAATGAATGACATATCTTGAGATTTTTGAGACACTTGATGATCAATGGCAGCATTGACACGTTCTGAACTTTGATTACTAGTCCTACTTTGCTTCATACCCTTATCTGAACCTGATGTAGGCAATTTCCTCTGCTGAAGAGGAGGGAACCCTGAATCAGCTGCTGCTGATCCAGCGACGACCTCAGAAAAAGGTTTTCTCATTTTAAAATTAGGAAAACCCTTACCAAAACTTATTTTTTTATCATCAGATTTGATACTATCTAAAGATGTTCCTTGACCTTCCACTTCATTCTGTACAGTAGGGTAGGATTGCCTGACACCAGTTTTCTTTGCATCTGGAATAAACTCAACTATGGGTGGCCTAATTACAGAACCTTGCTTAACTATACTCTCTGTTGAACCATTTGGTCGTTTCTGTTTTTCTAGATATATTGTCCATTTCAAAAGATATTTTTGAGTGGAACAGAATCCACTTTGAAGTAAGCCTTTAGAAGGCTCATAGTATCTTGCACTCCCAATCCGAATTAAACTCCAAGAGGATGACTGAATAGGTCCTGTGACTTTGATTTCTGGAAGTTTAAGTGCAGGAAGTGCCTTATCACAGTCAGAGAAGCAACTAGCATCAGCCGATTCAAAATCAAATGGATCAGGACATAACTGCCGTGAACGGCCACAAGCACAGGCACAGAGGAAAAAATATCCACTGGAATGTGCCTTTGATGAAGCACCTAAATCTGAATTATCAGTCTCAACCTTGTGTCGTTGGTGCATGCATGGCTTTCCAGTCAAACTAACAGCATCACATAATTGCCTCCCAGATTTCCATATTAAGGTGCATTCCTCTTCCAACTTTTTTGCAAAAAGTTGCACAGCAGGTCCTTTGACCATTGAGTAAAATGCTCGCAAGGCCTTATCTAAATGGGCTTCATGTTGTGAAGTTGGATAACAATCAGGCAAATCTTTCAAATAAATCTCCTTTGCAGATGGAAGGACTCTTTGACACCACGAAGTTGAAAACTTAGTATTCAGCCCTTTACCACTTTGCAACCAAGATACTGCAACATCTAGAGGATCTGTAACCTTCGAAGATCCTTCGGCTGTTGGTAAAACTGCGTTCCTCGGACGGGGTTTTCTTTTATTAATTTCCAATTCATCCAAGCAGCTTCTTTTAGCACAAAGAATTCCACTCAAAATATGATGACTGGAAGATAACCAAACTTCCATGTTTGGAAGATCAGGGGTAGTAAATGTTTTCCCTGATGCAGCAGAGGCAGCAGCTGCAGCTGCTGCAACAGCAACCATACCAACACCAGCAGCTGAACCACTATTGGTATTAACTACCCCTCCTCTCCCTCTCAAAATATCAGACTGCCTATAAATAAACTCCTTTACAGATATCATATCCTCTTTACTAGCACTTTGACCGTGACTTTCAAGCAGAAGGGAATCTGAGGTTGTTTTCCCATTCAAGACATCCTCAACAAGTGCAGTGGCGAAGTCAAGAGACTCACCGGTTCGGTTTGAAAATTGATCTAACAGAACAACTGCCCTTGATGCATCAAGTGAAAATAAAGGTGCAGAAGTTGAAGTACCCCCAGTTCTCACTCCAGAATAACTTGATTCAGAACCAGATAGTATACGGCATTTCTTAATCAGAAAGCGAACTTGTGCCTCAAGAGATGACTGTAGTTTTCTCCTGAACCCACCTTCTGACCGACTTGCAGGGCGCGCCAGCACAACTACTGAACCAGAACCCTTAGCAGGTACGTTTGTCTTGGCTACACCAGTCAAACTAGAAGGATGATTAAGGGAGGAGGTATCAGAAGATTCATCCCCATTAGTGCCAGAGTTCGATGAATTGGAGAAGTCATCAATGAAAACAAACAATGTGACAGGTATGCACTGTCCTGGAAACAAAGACGTATAAGAACCTAAACCAGACATGAGAGAAATGGCTGAAGCATTGCGGCTTGAGATAGCACCACCTCTACCTGGTGAGGAATTGTTTGGTGAAGAGGTAGCTCGTGAAGATGATGAAGAATATGATCTGGATGGCATGGGTGGTGCAATTTGGGATCTTACAAATGGAGCCATGGCATGCTTGGCTGCTTGTAGCAGACGAAAGTTACTCAAAATCCTAGTAACAAAGTGTGATCCCTCTTGAATATAAACAATAACATGGCAAACCTGCATTTCTAAGTTGTCAATTACACTTAATATGCACAAATTTATATTTGTAAGTATATTTAGCATGCACTGTACTATATATCAAGACCCTTAAACAGTACGTATAAAGCTCCAAATCAATAGGACTATACGAGATGGTCTTTTATTTCTTTAACTGACTTTCTGATTTAAAATGTGATACTTTCATATATTAAACAAGTTTGCGGACAATATGAGGAATACACAATATTTCTTTACTAAATAAGTTTAGAAACTCAATTACACATAAGAAAAGAATGACAGGTATTAATTTCTACTTACAGTCCACTCACGTCCCAGAATTCTTAAACCCGATAGAGATTATTCACATAAATATAATTATTTTTACTGGTTGGCCATCAAATTTTATATAGAGTTTTTTGTTCTCCTTCACCATAACTCTGGTCTCTCTTACTGTTTGATTTTCCCACTTTAGATTTCTCACTCTTAGAACCCCTGCATTTTGGCTCTCCACATTGCATATAATAAAATAAAAAAACTCAAAGCCTGAAATCACCCTAACTTGAAGTTATACAGTTATTGTACAATCTTTTCTAGTGATACTGTACACCATACTGCAAAGTCAAACCCCTCTTTATAATAAGCATTGTCAGGAAATGACAGACACAAAAATTAATTTGCTGGCTTCAATAGTAGCTTTGATTCTAGAAAACCTAGGAACATATCATTATTCACCAACCCAGCTGCAGTTCAAAAGAATTACACTTTGATCTAATTATGGATTAAAACCATAGAACCAAGATACTGAAAAGCTCAGGTCTTGAGATTCAATCTGACAGGACCCCCAGTATATCCTCTAATCCATAGAAAGGATTGACTCCACTAATCTCTTGCTAGTGCAATTGTAAAAATCTAACACAATAACTTAGTGACTCTAGACTATAGAGCTTCCCTCAGTATTTTCAGCATACAACAGACCCCTAATGAAATCTTCCCATTACTAAGTCCTCAAAATACAAGACAACAAGTTCTCTAGATACGAATTCATCTCTCAATCACATTATTAAACTAACAGTAACTTCAAAAGTTCTTTACTTCTTTATATCTCATCCACATCAATTTAAATCAAGACTCGAAACAGAAAGAAATCAACAAGTAACTATTCAAGTTAAAACTAGAAGAATGGTGTAATGATATTGATATCGTAAGACTTTGATAAGATATTGACTCACAGAGAACATAAAAAGCATTCCCTGAAGGTCCATGAACTCCTGCTCTTCCACAACGGAATCAAATCCCGGTGCGGGGTCTGAGAATCCCTCAATGGCGGGGCAGCGAGTGGAACAGAACTGCAAGTACAAAATTCCCTTTTGGTCATCGTGGTAATAACTAATTTTCCTCCACTTGAACCAATCCCTAGCCTCGTCTTCCTGGACGCACAATGGTTTGTCAAGATTGCCAGAACCGAACACATTGGAGTCGATGACTCGGTTGATGAGCTGGGCGGAGTCGTCGGGTCTTCGCGAGATGAATCCGACGACCACGACGCCATCGGAGGCGGCGCGAGATGTTGATGCGGAAGACGAGGATGAGGATGGTGATGGCGAGGAAGATGGTGATGGGGAAGGATAATGGTGATGATCTGAAGTGGGAAGAGAAGGTTGAGAGGAAGAAGAAGAAGACGAAGAAGAAGGAAGAGGGTTTTGAGAAGGAGGAGGGCGTATGAGGACTCGAACTTGAGAGGGTTTTGGTGGATCCATGGACACAAAGCAAAGTGGCAATACGGATTTGGCTTTGGGTTTGGTTTTGGTCAAATCCCCCCCGCTAACAAGTTCACTACTTCACTTTTATGCCATCTCTTCTCTTCATGTTAAAAATCTCATTTTTGTCTAGAACATTTATCTTAATTTTACTTAACAATAAGTGTCATTTTGGTCCCCCAAACTTTACATCAAGTATTTATTGGAGATGAAATTGATCGTAAATAAAGATTGGGGACCAAAATAGTGTTTGTTAAAAGAGGAGGGTTGTGTTAGACAAGCGACAACTAACATAAAACATTTGTCGTATCTCTCATGAATATAGATCAATGACTTGAATGTGTTTCGCTAGGTTGTTGCCCGAAAGCAACACGCTGCATGGCTCGAGTGCAGTGTTAAAAGAGCAAGGGCCACTGCATCAACACCTAGATGAAGTGAAAAATATGGAAGGGTTCCCACATCTCCGTGGAAGGGTGTGGGTAAAAAAGTTAGCCCCCAAATGCAAATTGAGGTTTGGTACTTGGAGGGAAGGCGATGGAGTTAGTTGACATCATGATCAGAAGAAAGATTAATGTTTTGTGTCTACAAGAGACTAAATGGGCAGGTGCTAAGGCAAAAGAATTGGACACTTTAGCTTTTAAGCTCTGGTCAGGAAAGTTTAAAGCCAGGAATTACAGTTTAGTTCTGAAAACTTCAAGTCCCTTTCACTTTAGTCCCTAACTATCAAAATAAAAGCTGAAGAGCATCTCTGAAGATTCTCAAACCTTACATCTTGGTCCCTAATTCATGAATTCTTCATAAAATGGAGTAAAAATGCAAAAAAAAAAAGTACAAATTAAAAACAAATGACAGAGGGACCAAAACTGAAAACGCAGAAAATTTAAAACCCACCGAAAAACGTATAGAAATCGCCGAGAAACTTAATAACTCATCCAAAAACCTCAATTCTCACTGAAATCTCACTCAAATAATCGTCCTCAAATGCTTTAAGAAAGAATTTTCGAAAATCCAAACTTTTGAGGAAGGAGGTGATAGAAAATTCTCTTACATTTGGTGATTTTGAGAGAGAAGTTCTGAAATCCCTTACATTTCTTCTATCACCTCCCTCCTAAAAAGTTTGGATTTTTGAAAAAACTTAATTTTTTTAATCTTCATCTTCATCCAATTTAGTCCTTAAAAATATTAAAAACCCTAAATCCTAAAATCCTAAAACCCTAAACCCCTAAAAAAATCACTCTCTTGCTATTTGGTCCTTTAGGATTTAGGGTTTTTAATATTTTTAAGGACTAAATTGGATGAAGATGAAGATTAAAAAAAATTAAGTTTTAGGGATTTAGGATTTAGGGTTTAGGGTTTAGGGTTTTTAATATTTTGAAGGACTAAATTGAAATGTTTGGAAGAGTTTTGGGACATAGATGCTCATTTGTCTTTTGAGGTTCTAATGACTATTTTGATAAATCATAAACTTTTGGGATTAAAGTGTAATTAAATCAGGACTATTTAGTAAAGGGAAAGGATTTAAACGCATAAGAGAAGACTTGTTGGGAGGTTTTTGACATTTTAAGGTGGTCACAATCACATTTGCTGTTAAATCCTAACGGAAATAAAGCACAGGGGACCAATTCGCTAACAGAGCAAACAAACGGGCACCAAACTGCAAAAATTTTTCTTTCAGGGTACCAAAGTGGAACCGCCCCTAACCACAGAGTACCAAACTGCAATTTACCCTAAAAAAATTGACTCTTGTAAAATATTATTTCATAAGTCATGTTCTCAAAATTCTCCAATGTCATTAATTATATGCATAAGAAAACAGTTATATTATATGCTAAAAATCAAGGTTATTAAAACCGGCCGGTTCGACTGGTTGAACCGAGAACCGAACGCTAGGCCGGTCCGAGTCGACCTAATAACCGTCTAGGCAGAGAACCGGAGGGAACCGGTCACAAACCGGTGAAACCTGCCTGAACCGGTCCCACTTTATTTTTTACTTTCTTTTTTTTTGGTCTTTTTTTTATAATTGTGGGTCAAATCTTAAAGAAAGTTGATTATGAACCAAAATTTGATAGAGAAAGTGATCATAAAATGTCACTTGATGATATTATATTGATGAACATTATGAAAATGGAGTCGGTATTATCATTGACAAAAATAGGAGGGACAAAGTGGTGGAGATTAAAAGACTGGGAGACAAGATTATAGCTCTTAAACTGGTGGTGGATGGGGAAACCTTCAATGTTATTAGCGCTTATGTCCCACAAGTTGGTTTGGGTGAGCAAGACAAACTTCTTTTCTGGGAAGACCTTNCCTAACCACAGGGTACCAAACTGCAATTTACCCTAAAAAAATTGACTCTTGTAAAATATTATTTCATAAGTCATGTCCTCAAAATTCTCCAATGTCATTAATTATATGCATAAGAAAATAGTTATATTATATGCTAAAAATCAAGGTTATTAAAACCGGACCAGACCGGCCGGTTCGACTGGTTGAACCGAGAACCGGACACTAGGCCGGTCCGAGTCGACCTAATAACCGTCTAGGCAGAGAACCGGTCACAAACCGGTGAAACCTGCCTGAACTGGTCCTAATTTATTTTTTACTTTCTTTTTTTTGGTCTTTTTTTTATAATTGTGGGTCAAATCTTAAAGAAAGTTGATTATGAACCAAAATTTGACAGAGAAAGTTATCATAAAATGTCACTTGATGATATTATATTGATGAACATTATGAAAATGGAGTCGGTATTATCATTGACAAAAATAGGAGGGACAAAGTGGTGGAGATTAAAAGACTGGGAGACAAGATTATAGCTCTTAAACTGGTGGTGGATGGGGAAACCTTCAATGTTATTAGCGCTTATGTCCCACAAGTTGGTTTGGGTGAGCAAGACAAACTTCTTTTCTGGGAAGACCTTGAAAATCTACTACAAAGTATATCAGCAAAAGAAAAGGTTTTCCTAGGAGGAGATCTTAGTGACCATGTGGGGTGTGAATCTAGAGGATATGAAGGTTTCCATGGTGGTTTTGGCTCCAGCAAGGTTAATGCAAAGGGTAAACTATCTTGGACTTTGCCTTAGCTTCTAATCTCATTATAGTAAACACGTGTTTTAAAAAGAAAATAGACATCTTATCACGTACAAGAGCGCAACAACATGTTCTCAAATCGATTTCTTTTTAGTTAGGAGATCGGATAGAGCACTGTGTACAAATTGCAAAGTTATCCCCAGTGAGAGTTTAACTACCCTATTCTTAATTACAAATTGCATAGGATGTTGGTTATGGATGTTTTGAGTGGGGCTTCCTATTTTTAAGCATTAAAGTTTCATATTTGTTTGGCTTTAGCTGCACTCTTTGACTTTTCTATCCTGATTTCACTAAGTCTCTCAAAAAGCACTAAAGACCATTTAAATAGATGTAGTTTTTAAAGCGTTGCAACACTAAAGACCTCAAAACTCTAGTATCACAATCATTGATAACAAAATTTTAATTATAAAATCAAACACAGGCTGAAAATTAACTATATTTTGGAGTGTGATCACGAACAAACAAAAGGAGACTGAGTTTTGATGGTTCCTCATTAATATACTGCATAAATTATGCAACAGCAAACAAAATAAAATTGCTAAATTGCAGTGCAGAATTGAACAAATTATTCACCAGAAACCATAATTACACAGAAAAAATATAGAAATTACAGAGCTAGCAGAATTACAAAGCAGAAAAACAGAAATTGCAAAAAACCAACAGAATTACACAACAAGATTACAGAAGTTACACACATAAATACGTAGCCACAATTTAAACTATAACAAAAAAGTAAACCAGAGTTCGTTCCACAATTTAGTATTTTATATGTTTACACATATATAAAATGCTAAAATGAAACATTTAAACCTCTACATGCTACTAAATTTTATTAAAAAGGATAAATTGTTTTGGTATAAATGACATGAGAAATATGTAAAGAATATAATTGATGATATTGTAGACATTTTTTTGTCTGTTTGTAATAGACATAAAAATGACGCCACTACAACCATTGAACACCACACCAAATTATCAAATCATTCTTATAAAAGAAAAATAATTATTATGTACCGGTTTGAAAAACCTTGATATTTATATTAGGTCAAAGGGTTATTTTGGTCCTAAATGTATAGCTTAATGTTCATTGTGATCCATTATGTTTCAAAATGTTCAAATTGGATAAATGTTAGCAAAATGATTCATTTTGGTCCTAAATGTTGGTAAAATGTTTCATTTTGGTCCCAAATTATTGGATTTGATCATATTTCTCTCGTCTTCTCAGTTCAAGTTCAAAGGACTTGTTAAGAGGAACTCGTAGCTCGGAATTTGTCGCATTTGAATTTTAAACGAGAGAGATATAATCAACTTTGCTTGTTTGACCATGAAACAAGAAGTTTACTTTTAGGACCGATTTAACCTCGTTTGTTGACAGCTCCAACTGGATAGAGAAAGTACTCTTCGAGAACAATACGTAGCTCTAAACTTATCACGTTTGAACTTGAAACAAGTCATATTCAATTGTTGGGACCAAAATGAAACATTTTGCAAACATTTAGGACCAATTTGAACATTTTGAAATATAATGGACCAAAATAAACATCATGGCATACATTTAGAACCAAAATGAACCTTTAACCTTTATATTATTATGTTTTTTTTGGCCTGATTGATATTTATATTATTAATTAATATTAGAGATAGAGACAAAATGGAACAGCCTGAAGATCACAACTCTGCTTACAATAGTTATTCCAAGTGGTGGATGTATTCAGAGTCATCTTAAATTAGTAAAGTGTCGGGGAGCTTTCAACTTGTGCCGAAAGCAGGCTTGGTATGATGGATTTAGTTGTCTTTAGTTGATTGTTAATTATTCATATTGTTTATCATTAAATAGGATGAATCTAATATCAATTTAGGAAAGGGGTTGAAATTTGAGTACTAGTCTCATCTACCAAAGGGTGATAGTTCCTCTTCATTTGCTGGCACTTGATTTGATGCCTATAATTAAAGCCCATTCTATCTGTATTGCTAGTCTGTGCTTCTGGGTTTCTTTTAAAAATTAATTTTGTACTTGACTGGTGCTCACCCAGTGGTGTAAGGATTGTGAGGCTTAGCAGTTAGCATGAACGGGCTCTATTGCTAGTCTATAGCTGTCTAGTTGTGGTGTGCTATTAAACTTGTGGAGTGTGGAGAGAGTTTTGGTAAATGTGTTCTAAAAAAGAAGCTGGACTAGTTTTGGTAATGGCTGCTCTTCTTTTGTACTTGTTCTATCACGAAAAATGCCAAGTATACTTGCTATAATGTAAAATCATAATTAGCTTATACATTAGGGATCTTTCTGCGGCATCTGATCACGCTTTAGTTGTTAATTTTCAAATATTGATGTAGAATTTTAAACTCCAATGAATATGATATCTCTCTTATAGTTTGGGCGTTCAACTGATTCATTGGGTTCGATGTCCTTCCTCTAATTTACTTGTAATAATAAGATTCACTTTTGCATCAAAACATGACCTTTATTTAATTATTCTGACACTTAAATAAACACACAAGTCATCATACAAATTTATCTCACCATTACTTCTTCAGCTGATGAATCACATGCATTATTTATTTTAAGTATATGTGAAGCATCATAACTTGAGTGATCCAGACATAACTCCTTCCCTTCCCCATTGAAGATGGAGCAGAAGCTTGTCATGATCTGGAAGATTCTCTTTGATGATTGGAATCTCTTTGAATCTTTGAAGCCATGAATGCAAGAGAGGCAAATTGGTAGGTTCTATGAGCTTTATTCCCACAATTTCCTCCAACCCTTGAAACCATATAAGAAGTCCATATGATATGTCTACCAATCCAACGTTGTCACCTCCAAAGAACTTCTTGTCTCCTAAGCCTTGTTCCTCTAATACCTTAAGAGTCTCAAATGCTTTCTTCAATGCCTCTGCCTTTTCTTCTTCATCCTTGAAATCTTGCATAAAGGGTTCTGTTATTGATTTCATCTACAAGTACAAGATTAACCAGATAAGGTTATTCTCTAGCTAGTAAGTTACCTTGACTAGTAAACATGATAAATTTAATTATCATTGGTTTTACTTTATCATATACTAATCAATATCACCATCAATATTAATCTATAGTTTTAAAAATAAAAATGAATAAACATATAAATTGGTCACTGAAATATACACAATTAAATCGACATTTCCATATAAGTAATTTAAATGAAAAATAGGTCAAAGTGCACTTTTAGTTCCATAACTTTTGTTCAGGTCTCAATTTGGTCCCATGACTTCTTTTTTGTTGCACTTTTGGTCCCATACTTTTTGCTCAACCTACAGATTTGGTCCCGTATCACTTTTGGTCTCATATCTTTTGATTTGGTTGCTGAATTGGTCTTATACCTTTTCATAAAGTTCCACCATCAATCTCACACAACCCAAAGATATGAGACTAATTCTGCGCATGACCCAAAAATATAGGACCAATTCTACAACCTGATCAAAAGATATAAGGCCAATTCTACAACCTAACCCAAAGATATGGAACCAAAAATGCAACACATGATCAAATCTATAACTTGAGCGAAAGATATGAGATAAAAATGCAACAAAAATAAATATGAGACCAAAGGTACTCTTTGACCTAAAAAGTAATAACAACAAATATGCAAATTAAATTTAGTAAAAAATATAGTTTCTCATCTTGTCTACAGATGATTGAGGTGGGAGGAATCATTAGTTTCCACTTATGACTCATGTTTATGTGCTTAAGACTCACTTCTCTTTTATTTATCTTAACTTGTATATTCTCAGGCCTTGACTCTTTTTTAATTTGGACAATATGAGATTTTATTTAAAACACATAGATACATAATTTGTAAAAGAGACAAGATATTGAATCATCTCTATGATTTTTAAGGATTAAAGTGTTCAATCTAAACTTTCAAAGATTAAAATATCAACTCTTTTATCTTAGATCAAATTATATATTTACTCAATAAAAATATTTTCTCTCATATATAGATCTAGAGAGAAAGAGAGAGATGGAGATATATATATATATAGTACCGCATCTTGAGAGAATTTCATCCAAAATCTCGAGATTGCTCTGTGATATGGATCAATTGGGAGGAGAGGGATGTGTGGCCAAGTTTCTTCGATGTATTCAAGAATCACAAGGGACTCTGCTATGGCTTTATTGCCATGAATAAGCACAGGGACTTTCTTATGAACAGGATTTGATTGAAGAAGAAGCTCACTCTTGTTAAACCTATCTTCAACTATGTATTCGTACCTTATGCCTTTAAGCTTCAGAGCCCATATCACTCTATGCGCATAACGGCTTGACCAAAATCCCAGAAGCTTCACCTCTTCCATTGTTGATTAGAGTTTAGACCATGAAGCTATCAGACACAAAATGCAAAAGGGATATTGGAATTTTGAATATATGGGCAATTATGTTAAATTATTAAAGTCAACCAAGTATGTCATGATTCCAATTTTCAAAGTTTTTCATGTGTCTAAATGGACACTTGTCAAATTCACAATCCAAAAAAAACGCATTCATGCACCTGAGGGTTCTTTGAATTATAAAAAAATAACTCATTGACAATTCAATACATGCAATGAACCATTTTTTCAAGGTAGGCAGGGGGATTCTTTAGTGATGACCTGGTGCATTTATTTTTTGTTTCAAATTGATCCTACATGTTTCCATAAGTTCTCAAATTGGTCCTACATGTTTCTATAATTTCTCAAATTGGTTCCAAAAGTACTGAATGCATGTAGCCATATCTATTTCATTTCAAATTTGAATGCAACGAATATAGATCTATGACTTGCTTTTGACGAGTATTTTCTCTATCTAGTTGATACAGTCAACAAACAAGGTCAAAATGTTAATGGAGCAAAAAACATGGTACCAAAGTGTTACTTTTGAAAGAATAGGGTACCAAAATGTAATTTACCCATAAAAAAATTAGGACATATATGAGAGAAAAATGAATCATTTCATTCAACTATCCATATGTAACCAGAGAAACCAAATGCAATAACTTTTATGGACCAAAACAAAATTCATTGTAAAATTTGGGGACCAAAATAAAATTGTCACATAAATTTGACCAACCACGACAAAGGGAGAGGTCTAGAGAGGAGGGTAGATAGGAATAGCCAATCTGAGAGTATGCACATTATCAGATTATCTCTTTGAGTCTCTTCTTCACTCTTTCTTCACTCTTCTTCACTTTTTTTCATCTGGGGTTTTCGCCTTATGCAAGCTGCATTGCCTGCCATGGCGGCCCTCACTATTCTCTCTGCATCATCGCCCTCACTTCAACAATCTCAGCTTTCTCCCTTCCAAGATCATAACCCATTTCTTCATTCTTCCTTCCATGGCGTCTCCCTCAAGCTCAAACCCTCTTCTCCTCACTCCTTAACCCTCGCCGCCGCCGCCCCCTCTAAGCCACTCACCGTCGTCGCCGCCGCCAAGAAAGCCGTCGCTGTCCTCAAGGGCAACACCGCCGTCGAAGGCGTTGTCACGCTCACGCAAGAAGACAATGGTTTGTGACTTTGTTCTCTCCTTTTTTTTTTCTTTTCCCCATTTAATTGATTTTAGTAATTCTGGCTCCAAATTAAAGCTCTGTGTTCAAAATTTGTAGTTTCCCCCTTTCTTTTTTTTAGGTATATTTGTCTTAATTAGTAGAGACGCAGGACTTGAGATGCAATTGAGAACTCCATAGTTGCTTTAAAAACGGTTGAAGAGCTTTTTTAGTATAGGATTACTAGAAATTGTTTTGTAGTCATGCTATTGAAAAAGGAGTGGTGAAAGGCAAAATAAAAGTCGAATGTACCAAAAAGAAGTTAAAAAAGGAGAGGAACTAAGTAATATCTTAAGTTAATCACGTTTCACTGTCTATAAAGGGCGGCTGAGTGCGAGGGTCAAGATGTACGCAGCCCTACCCTACTTTGCAGAGAGGCTGTTTCAAGGATTTGAACCAGGTGACCTCTTGGTCACCAGGCAGCAACCTTACCAGCAACCTTACCGTTGCGCCAAGGCTTATCCTCTACTGTCAAGTATACATTTTGAAAATTTCCAGCTTGTTTGAAGCAAGAGGAATAATGTGAACTCTGCTTAGTCAAGTAGTTCTACGTAGATTCTTTTGAGTAGTTTTTTAGCTGTCTGAATTTTAGTATTTATCTATACTCTGAGAGCTCCTATATGGAGCAAAAGCAACAGTTCTTTATGTACTAAATACCTCTATGTGATGTGTAGGTCCAACAACAGTTAATGTTCGTATTACTGGCCTTACTCCAGGGCCTCATGGTTTTCACCTAGTGAGTATTTTTCGATTTTTTGTATTTATCCATTCTTCGGAATTATTTCCTAACTTTTGCTATTTGTTTCTCTTACAGCATGAGTATGGTGATACCACAAATGGATGTATTTCAACTGGTAAAGCTTAACCATAATTCCTATCCTAAACTCATCAGTTTTCTTTTCTTGAAACAGTTCAGTTTCTGAAATCAAAATTTTGCTTCTTGAATGTCATATATATAGGAGCACATTTTAATCCTAATGGCTTGACACATGGTGCTCCGGAGGATGAAGTCCGGCATGCGGGTGACCTGGGAAACATAGTTGCTAATGCTGAAGGTAAATACTATTTTCGCTTCTCTTTCTTCTTCTTCTACTTTAAAAAACTCTGCTGGCCCATTTGCTTACCATTTTATCTTTGTTGTAACATAGGAGTCGCAGAGGCAACAATCAAAGATAATCAGGTACTCTTTCAAAATGTATTTGTATTCGACGTGTTTTGCAGCCCTTGGTCTTAGTATATGTGTGTGTGTTTGAGTTCCAAATCATAATTTTAGGAACTATATACTCCTGATTGGTTTTAGCTAATCATGACGTTCGGCTTGAAACATGTAGATACCACTCAGTGGCCCCAATTCCGTTGTTGGAAGAGCCTTTGTGGTTCATGAGCTTGAGGATGACCTTGGAAAAGGTTAGCTATTTCTTTTTATGTTTTTCAGTTTTTTTTTTTAATTCATGTTTGGTTTACCAATCTGTGTTATAGAGGAAATTATTGTTACAAGCTTCATCACTTGTCTTAACCAATAAGAGAGTAGATGAATGAATTGATCAAGGGGTAGGAGGGAATGAAAGTGAAATAAGCTTTTCATTTCATGCTAATATACTATTCCTTGCATACTTGCACTGCAATTATAGACTTGTTTAAATAATTATAATCTTCTGTTCTAGCAAGTATCAATTGAACGGGTGAGTATGGTAATTTGTTCTTTGTGCTCAAACTCCACGCTTAATCGCCTTATTAATCACAACTGGTCAATCATAACTAGAGCATTTTTACTATACTCATATCATATGCATTTGCTTATACTTTTGTAGGTGGACATGAACTTAGTTTGACCACTGGAAATGCTGGTGGAAGATTGGCCTGTGGTAAGTAAAATATGAATTCATCTTATCCATTTCAAAATCTTCAATTAGTCCGTTTATATATATATGCTTGTGAGTTACTTCATTTGTGGCTTTGATGTTCTAAGCTGAATGAAGTGCAAAAACCACAAAAAATATGTTTATATATATATAAAAACAAGACAATTTCATCACCCAACGGCTTCAAAATAAAAAAAGAAAGAAAATATGTTCACATAAGCTTTTTTACCAAGCAAGTGCAAAAACAGGGGTGTGTGCATATAATTTTGCTCTGGTAGTACATCCTCACTTTTATATATAGCATTTGGTTGGCTGGAAGCAAAGAAAATCTATGCATACAAATATAATTTTAGACCTGCAGGCTGCAGAAATGAAATAGTTGTGGGTTTTTGCATTAAAAGCAACAAAAAATATCCCCAATTGTCAAACTCTTCCTCCCTCCTCCATCCCCCTCAAAAAATAATCTAGGCAAAAATACTCTTAGTATCATCCAAAATATGGTATCAGTTTTAGTTGTACTCCCAAAGTTTTTTTTGGGTCAATTGTACCCTCAATTTGGAGCTACAATTGACCTCAAAAAATTTTGGGAGCACAATTGAAACTGACCCTATATTTTGGGAGTACCAAGAGTACTTTTGCCAAAAATTTATGAAAAACCTTACTAGACTATCAATTTGGCGTGGTAAAATGCTGTTTTTTTTTCTGGCTTCGAAAAGAACTTCAGGTTGAATGATTTATCTATTTTCTTTACTCAAAGTAAATTTTGATCTTGAATCGTCAGTTCTTTCTGACAGGGCCATGATTACATTACATTTTCTTCTGGTCTTCCACACTAATATAATTGCTTGTTTGCAGGTGTGGTTGGTTTAACTCCACTCTAAATGAAACTATGGCATAGGTGCAATTGGGGTATGTTAAGTCTGGTCTGTTTGTTTACTTTAATTACCACCATGTCCTTAATGTAGACTATGGAGAATGATGTCCTCATAATGCTGAGTGTGAAATTGAATGGTGAAGACAAATATAAGATGATCCATTACCAGATAGTTATGTGTTATCATGCTTTTTGGTGTTATCTCCATAATAAAATTTGACTTCTGATGAAGGTCCTGTTGGCTGATTTTGAATAAATGTACTGTTTGTATTGTATCCACTAATAACCATAGTGTTTAATATGACCTCATTCATTTCTTCATTGGGATTATGTTGAATTCCTAGCAGTAGCAAATAGGGATGTCAATACAAAATCATTCAAATACAATCACCTAAGTTCAACAATACTTTTCAAATTATATAATACTTTAAATTAAGTAAATTTTAAATATAATAGTTGTTATTGACAACTTTAACTTTATCTCTCTAATTTATTATTTTATTTCTTTTTTTTTCATGTATATTTAACTTTATATAGTGTTGCTACTTGTTTAAATATACAATCTCATCATAATAAGTGAATCCAATTACTATATGCATTATATATGCAATAAATTAATAAATTGAATATTTATCTAATGTTAATATAACTTCAATTATAATATTAATATTTTATCTGACCTATAAATTTTTAAACTAAATATAAATATCTAAAATAACAAAAATGTATGTAAGAAATATGTATATTTAATTGTATATAAAGGTCTGGCCAAAAAAAAATTGTATATAAAGAATATTTTAGTAATTCTATGTACTATTATAAAATTACTTAAATAAATTTGGGGACGAAGACCTCACAGGAAATCGGGCGTGTTTGATTTTGTTTTTCAAAACAGTTGTTTTGGTTTTAAAAATAACAAACAATGTGTATTTTTTATTTTTTAAAATAGAAAATTGTTTTTTAAAAATAAAATCAAACAAGCCCGTTTTGGAGAATTTTTGTAACCTATCTCCATCTTCACAAAGAAAAAAAAAATTCCGTATCAAAATTCAAAATAGTCCCCACAAAAATCTTCAGGCGAGAAATTTTGCCATGCCTAATAGATTAATAGTAGACCCATATGTATTGGGCAAAAAAAAAGACCCATATGTGCAATTTGTCTTTAAAGTAAAAATAAGAAGTGATATGGGTTATTTTTGTATAATAGGCTGGGTTTCTATAGGCCTCCTTTAGAAATGAACTTGCCGTTTGCTTCATTGAGTTCGTGATAATTGAGGAATTATTTTATTGTTGTCTGTACTTCGAGAAAAAAAAAAGTGTCATTATTAAAATAACGAATTTGAGAAAAGGAAGACAAACAAGTAAATATACATTTGACTTTTGGGTTATTGCAAATAACACTAATTTTTTTAACAACTAAATGTTTTTTTCCGTTTTATATGTGGGTTACAAATAGATTCTTTAAGTCACATCTCAAAGAACTAAGGCTTCTTGTCTATTTTACTGTTGATATTATTTTATATGTCACTTTATACCCTTTTACAGTTGATATGGTAAGTTTATGTTTGTTTCTATGTCCAATTCATGTCATTTTGGAGAAGCTTTGGATGAAATAGACCATTACCAATAGTGTGGAAATAAAAATATCTATTTGATTGCCAACAAAGGTTTTCCTAGTTGGTAAGGAGTCAACTCAGAATTAACATGGTCATGAGTTCGAATCCCGCTACTGATATGAGGCCTTTGTTGGTAGGTGATCTGTAAGTATCTCTAGAAGTGCTCATAGAGTTTGGAGGCATGTTATAACCTTTGTGAGCCCACGGTGTCTAACTCACCTAAATTTTTTGTTTAAAAAAAGATCTATTTGATTTTACATTTTTTTTTTGGGAAAAATACTATTTACATGTAACCAAGGAGAGATGTTTTGCATTTACTTCTGAAAGAGAAGAAAATTGTCTTAATCATAAAGTGCTCTTTCAGTGTGGGAAATATGATGTACTTTGGATAGGTATGTGTGTGCAATATATATATTAAACTTGTTTGGATAGGCTTCTAAAAATTGCACTTTATTTATAATTTTTTTAATGAAGTATACGTTACTTTATATTTGGATAATATGAAATAGAAGTTTTTTTTTTTAATGGAAATTGAGGAGGGACAAATTTGGAAAAAAAATTATTCAAGATATTCAAAATAAAATTCCAGTTCATAATTATGTTTATGATTATGTGAAAAACTTAAAATGCTTTATAATTTTTTTTATGAGCTTTTACAAGTGTTTTTAAGGTAAGCCATAAAATTTGAACTTTTAATGCTTCTCTTGTTTTTTTTTAAAANCGAATTATTATTTTAGTTTTAAATTTGTAATAAAATCTAATTTAAGAAAAAAATCTAAAGAGATGTTTGTGCACATTTTAAAAAGTATTGAAATTTTAATAGTAAAAATATAAAAAAATTACTTATAAAATTTATTATATATCAAATCATAAACTTTTCGTTGATTAAGAGAAAACAACAAACTAATAAAAAATATTGAGAAAAAAAACTATATTAATAAGAATAATTTTGATAAATCTATTACCAAAACAAGAGATTAAAAGCTGACTCATAAAAATAATCATAATGATTTACTTGTTCCTGAAAATATTTTATCAACGTTCTATTATAAGTTATAGAGCCTATAAATTTTTCCTTAAGATTTTTTTATTTAAAATTTGGAAATTAGTTCTTGAATTTCTAAAATACTTTTATTCTAGTTCAGGAAAAGTAAAAAGTAAAAAGCAGAGAAAAGGTTATATTAGAAGGGTTCTACATGTTAAGGTTTCTTTTGATTGGTCAGGTGAATTTTCAAACATTAAAAATTATCTTTTAAAATGAATTTTTGTAGATTTCAATATATAAAATCCTCTACTGCCAATCAGAAGAAACCTTAACATATGCCCTAAAGGCACATGTCAGATAAATCCATATTAGAATTATATCCCCTCAAGTATAATTACAAAAGTTGTGAGATTTGTACGAAACACTCAATTCAATATATATAGCATGCTAGCTAGCTTGGAATAAAGTAGAATTAAAATATTAAATTGAAGCAATANTACACCAATTAAATTCACATTCAATTGTTCATCATTTAAATGGAATAATTACAATAACAAAAAAGAACTACCAAACAACCTTATAAACAAAAGTGCACAATTTCTTATGATGATGATGATATATGGGAATTGGTTATTTGTTGTTGTGCAGTTAGGAAAAAGGTGGGGGAGGTTTTAATTTGTCACGAGCTAAGTGTGAGAAATGGAAGTGGTAATAGTAGTAGGAGGAGGAAAATAGAAGGACCAAAAAGTGAAAAAGCATATATATATATATATAAGGGTAAACCTAATAATAATAATTATTGTAATAGTAATATAAGGTAGAGAGTGGGCAGTGAGTCATTTTCATTCAAAGAGGGTTTTGCTGACCCGTGACCAGTCTTCATTTTTATGGAGAGAAAAAATTACTATTTCATCTTTGAATTTATATCAAATTAACAAATCAGTCCTTGAATAACTAAAATACAACATTTGGTCCTGAAAATATTTCAATCGTCAACAACTTAACTTTTAGTGATGATTTGGTTTTTAAATTTGAACTAATTTTATATTCTTTTATAACTGAATTTGAATTAAATTAGTACTTTTTTATCGTGAATTTGTACTAAATTTGTATATTTTCTTTTATCCTTAAATTTGACTCCAGGACCAAAATCCAAATTGTTGGCAATTGCATGCAATAATTTTAGAACTGAATCATATATTTTAAGTATTTAAGAACTGATTAGTTGATTCGGTAAAAATTCTGGGACCAAATAGCAAGTTTTCTCTTCTTATGGGCTTTCAATGATAACTAATTTCTATGTTTGTTTTTTCAAATTAATTCCACTCATATTATAAGTGCCTCTCCAACGTAACAATACAATACCAACAAAAGTTGTCCATAGCACTACTTTAATTTACCGGATAACTACCCACTGATTTGTGATTACTGGTTGCTATATTAAGCCATACATAACTATTTTATCAAAAGTGAGATTAATTGATCATCTTGAAGAACAGAGATTATTGAATTGGGATATGATTTTTTATTTTTTTTTTCCTTTTGTGTATGAACTATTAATTTTTTTCATCCATCTATTTTAACAAATTAAATAAAGATTAATCATATTTGAGCTGAATAGGACTACAATATTAAGAAAGTTGTCCTATCATATATATGTATTAAATGGAAAACCTTTAATTAAACTGGATAGTGAATTGGGTCATAATATGATACAAACCCAATGGCCAATAGATCATATTTAAAAATACCTAATTATCTACCAACAAAGTCATATGTTTTGTTGGCGTTTCTTTCTTTCTTTTAGGTGTGTGTGTGTGTGTATGTGTATCTTTGTGTGGGTTGGGTGATGGTGTCTTTTTTTTATTATTATTGCTTGTGTTGGATAAGAGATTAATTTAATTGAGAGATCAATAAATAATATTGAAATGTAATATATATATATATATATATATATATATATATATGGGTTGGTTTGATATGTACAAGGTGAGTGGCTGTAAGTAGTGGTGTGAGACAGTGTCTTTTTTGTGCTCTAATCTATGCTGCCTCTCAACATGACATAAAACTGATCACAATACCTATCATCTCACCTCACACACATGCATTCTTCTAGTGTGTGTGTGCGTATATATATATATATATATATATATATTTGTAATTTTTTACTGTTCATTATTATTGTTAGATTATAGAGTATTAGTTCGATAAAAAGTTAAATATTTGGACCTTTTATACTAATAGACCTAAGTTAAGTAATCTTTATAAAATAAGAGTTTAAGACCTAAGTAATCTTTATAAAATAAGACCTAAGTTAAATTAATAGTGAACTTTTGAGAGGGATCCATTCACTATTGTAAACACTAATTCAACATATAGTGAAGTTTTTTTTTTTTTGAGATAAACGAAGGTTATATTGAAAGAACCATATTAATTGTTTGTATTCATTTTTTTCTCTTTTTTTGTATTATCTTTACTTTATTAGTTTATTAGTTTAATATGTGGATAATTGTTGGAACAAGTAGACACTGAATCTTGACATAGGTATATATATCTTTATGTTTATGTAAAATCCCAATTGTTTGTTAACAAGTAACATTATTAAACTAAGTTCAGTTGTGAAATCAAAAGTCAAATTAATTAATGTTGCTTCAACTTGAGGTGGTGTGCTTAGTTGCAACAAACCACTTTGTCTTGAACCCCAATATATATATATATATTATGAGGTGGAGTGAGTATTACTATTAAGTTTAATGACTAGTTAATTATGTGTACTATATATGTGGCAACTAATATTATTGAACATGACTTTGCAAATAAGCAATCCCAAAGCTCATTTGCACCCTGTTCCAGTAGTGCCTAACAAAGTAACAAGTATACTACTTTACCATATTCATTCCAATTCATTCATTTCTTTTAATTATATATATATATATATGTGTATATATATATATATTAATCTTTAAATTAAACCGTTGACCTTAATGCATTTAACTATAAATTAAAGTCTTCCTCCTCCATGATTATAAGACCCACCAATTTAATTAATCTTCAATTTGTAGTTAACAATTGTGTGTATATATATAGTGTAAAATAACTATTTGGTCCCTGAAAAATTATCGAGCTAGCAACGCGATCTTTGAAAGATTGAAATATATAATTTAATCTTT
>QANZ01004755.1:106705-117182 GCA_003254925.1 Chamaecrista fasciculata
TCCTGCCAGTATTTTTGGATCACTTGACCACAAATTCAAGAAGACTATATATGATTGAAGAATAATAATTTTGTGAATGAAGTTTGAATATGGAAATAAGAAGAAGAAATTCATGGTTTCAGATCATAATCTGGATTTTGAAATAGCTAGCTTAGAAGGATAAAGGCATTCTCATATAGGTTTTTCTACAAATTGTAGAACAGGGATTAAATTAAAGTGCTTTCAATTGGTCTTATAATATGCTCTCCATTTTGTTGAATCTCCAGTTACTTCTTAAATGGCTGCTGATATTTTGGTGGGATAATTTATAACATGTCTTTATAACTCCTCTCTTATTTGTTGGTCTTCCTGGTGATATGTTCTGAAAATCAGAGGATTTGTGATTTTTCTGATACAGAGCTTTATTTTTAACAAAATTTATCATATATATGCTGGCATTATCATATCAACTTTATTTATAGCCTCCTAGGAAAGTTTATTATTGTACTTTCAAATTTCAAGGCTTATACCAATTATTGAGAATCTTTGCTGTTATATATATATATACCTACAATTTTTCAAAAAGATTTTATATGGACTTTTTAATTCTTAGCCTTGTCCAAAAATTGTTAATGTAATAAATTTTAGACAAGCTCGTTGGTATTTTGTGCCTTTTAAAATTTTGAGCTGAGGAGGAAAAAAAGTACAGGCCTTAAAGTAGGAAAGTATCATTGAGGATATATGCTTGTTTTTTGTGATGTGTATATATATGCGTGTGTGTGAGTGAGTGTATGTATGTATGTATATATGTATGAGAATTGGAGGGAGCAATTAATGTGGATCTCCCAAATTTTCTAACTTCACCCTCCTTTTTGTTATTTTGAGTGGTAGTTCTTGCTTTGGTGGAATATCAAATATGCCCACCTAAAATCTACTTCACTGCTTTTGGGTTTGGTTGGCTTTTCCAACACAAATACCAATTCTAATAAATTCTGTATACACATATATTTATATATGTGGAATTGTTGTTAAAATGTGGGGCTATTATGTATTTATTATGCCCACAAACTTAATCTTTCAATTCAGCATATAATATAATATATATATATATCTTATATTATATGGCTTCACCTCTTTCTGATCGTCCACATTTTAAAACTATAGTACAAAATTAATAATAAGAGGAAAATTATTATTTGATCCCTTCTTTTTTACTGTGTTAACGATTTAGTCTATCATTTATTTTACATACATATTTGCGTGCCCGTTAGGGCATGCAAAGTCTCTAGTATATATATATATTTCCTGAAAGCCAACCATAATGCCCACCTCCAACATATATATCCAATCCATGGATTGAAGTTGGTCCTTTCTAGTAATTCTACCTAATCCTTTACCAATGGATAAAACTCAGAGAAAATGTGAAGGTCATTTTTACTAGTAAGAAAAAGATAAATAATAAAAAAATTATATGCATTATTATTGTTGGTTCAGCTATTTACAGATTTGTTGGCCAAATCATTCTAAATTCCAACTAATCATGTTCAGACCCTTTGGTCGGAACTCAGAAATTCATTATCTATTAAGAATGCTTTACCTACTTCAAATTTCACTGCTAATGTTAGGAAATTGTTAATAAACAACTTGTGTAAGTACATGTTGCATTAATCCTTAGAGATAATAAACTCCCAGAACTTAATTTTTTTTTCATAAAAAAACAAATCAGCGGATTTGCTCTCCCTTTGGTCCAATTTACAAAATTGTGAAAATTAATGTTTTAAAAGTCAGACCGTTGATGAATTGAAAAGATGTTCAGATCACAGTTGATTTGGCAATCAGACCAAACGACAATATCATAAATATATAAATAAAAAATATAATTATTTGATCAACCAGTGTTTGGTGCAGTGGTTGGTGAGTTACACCCTAGGTGAGAAGACACAAGTTCGATCCCTAGAGTCGACATTGTTGGGAGGACACAACTACTTCGTCCCTGTTGCCCGAATGAGATTAGTATTTGCTTAGACCGTTACACAGATAGATGGGGGAAACTCATAACATTATAAAAAATAATTATTTTAAATAAAAGTAATCTATAATTTATAAAATATAATCATAAAATTTATATAATAAAAACATATACTTATAAATTTAAAATTTATTGCTTTACACAAATAAAATATAAAAAAGTCATAATATGAACAATTATAATTAAGTTAATAAAAGTGAAAAAAATAATTATTTTTTTATTTTAATAGATTTGTAACATTTTATATTAAATTTCATATTCTTCTTTTACATTTAGCCCATAAAACCAATAAAAAAAAATTAAACTTTTTCTGAAAAAAAAAAATGCTGACACTTGACCAATTTTCTAAAAGCCATTTTAGGTCAACCCGTTCGAAGTAATTCCGACCAATTCGAAAGAGTTCAATCTCTTGAACGGTTTAATGGTCTAAATTGAGTTGTCTTCATTCTCCGGTCTCAATCCGACCATCTAGTTCACACCGGTTTTCATAACATTGGTGAATAACCTTTTCATTTTTATTTTAAAAAATAACTCAGACTCCATCAACTGTTATTTTAAAAAATAATCTTACACATTTGACCCATTCACTTTTTGTCCCAAAAGAATTCACTAGTTATTCCCTCCCCTAGTTTGCTACTAGAGTTATACTTTAGCACAGGAACAAGATTTACCTATTCTTTTCACGTTTATCTTCTGTCTTGTGTACTTCTTATAGTCAAGACAGTTTCGCATGCTCAAATGTCAAGAAAAAAAAAAGAAATATTAGTAAATTTCAGCAGTATCGTGAATTCGTGATGAATTAAGAATACAACATTATACATTACAAAAATTGATGATGTCGTAGTTACTTGAAAGAAAGTTCAAAGGGCCCACCAAGATTTACAAGATAAACACATTATAGACAACAGCAGCCAGAAGAAATGATCTTCATTGGTCAGTTTCGGCATATTTTCATATTATTGGAGCTCCAACGTACTTTCAGATTTTCAAAGGGCCCATCTGCAATATATAAATATATATATATATATTATTAGGGACTAGGTGAGGAGATTTTCCTCTACCGAAACAAAATTCAGAAAAGTACAACAGCTTCTCAGTAGGATTAAAAGGTACTAAGATACCTTCTCATTTTGATTTAGAGTAAACTATCAATTTAGTCCCTGAATTATATGGGTGTTGTTAGTTTAGTCCTTAAATTTTTTAAATAATTAATTTATTCCTAAAAAATTCATAACTCTATGCAATTTAGTCCCCTCAGAGACTGAGTAATATGGAGTAAGGTGTTCATAAAAAGGATGAATTTGCAACACATTATAAATTTTCAAAGACTAAATCAAGCATAGTAAAAAATCAATTACTAAAATAACAAGGCTCATATAATCTAAGGACTAAAATGTTCGGTTACTCTTTTGATTTATCTCTAGGCACTGAACCAAGATACGGGCCCTTTTAGACTAGAGCTTGTTTTTGTGTTCTCTAGGCCAATGAGGCACTAAGGAAGATCTTTTTACCTTTAAAATAGTATTAATTTTAAAAGATTATGTCATGGAAATGAATAGACATTTAGGCTATGTTTGAATTTGAGATTATGGATGGGAAGAGAAAGAAAGGAAAGGAAAGATAACTAGGATATCTTCCAAATTTAAGATACTCTCAATTGAAGTATTTTAGAAGAAGTATTACTGTCTCAACACAGGAAAGAGGCATGAAAAGTTAATAGTCCCTTCTCATTCCTTACATATGTTTGTATTGAAGAGAAGGGAAGGTTTGATTTAGATCTAAATTAAGGTAAATGTCTAAATCAAACCCTCCCTTCCTTTATCTTCCATTCTTTTCAATCCAAACATAACTTCAGAAAAAGTGAGACAGATGAACAAGCAAGAGTTCCCTTCCTCAGTCAGAGCATCTTGACATAATTACAAAACTACTTGAACCTCACGAATTTAAAATCATCGGATGGCTATGTACCTTGATCTGCTTGCACCAGCAGGTGTTCCAAAACCCACCCGTGCCTAGTTAGCGAAAACATTCACCCGCACTCTAGCCGTTACGTCAGGATGAAGCTTTAACTCTGCAATGTATTCTCCAGTTTCCCGGATCTCTGGAAGAGTAACAACTTTCTTGTCTACTTCCCTGAAGAGCAATTACAGGCAATCAAGAAGAAATGAACCATAGCGGTAACAGAACACACATGTGGACTCATATTGTGGAAAAGTAGTATACTCAAGGGTCAACTACTACAGATCAAGAAAGATTAAGTAACAAATATAGCATGTTAAAAGCCCTGAAAAATACTAGACAGCTACAAAATCCCAAGAACTAGGATGACTGTCTAGTATGTGGACATTGAAGATTGAACCACTTCAAAGTTTATGACAAACCATGTGTGCTCAACCAACATCTCTTGGACAAAACAATAAGCACATTCAGTTTAGATTTTCTTTTATTAAGATTAGAAAACAAAATTCCAGATAATTTTTCAAAGAGATTTCTGTATCTCAGGAAGACTGTTGTACCTCTGAAGCTGTGCCTTGATTATATCAACAAGATCTTGAGCCGTCACACTAAGAAGAAGAAGAAAAAATAGTTAGACATGCTTGAGGAAAAAAGTTGACAGTTTATTATAGCACTGGTCAAAGATCACCTTCCGAAAATTTGTTTTCCTTTACCACCTTTACGCTTCACCTTAAAAGCACCAACAGTTTCAAAAATTTGTGCAAGTTGCTGTGCCTCTTCTTTCACCTGCAGAATAATTAACTTTGATCACATGTAGATGAAACAAAGTAGGAGAAAAAGCTATAGTACAAATTTTAGAAGAAATAAAAATATTTAACTTGGAAAGAAGGCCTAAAAGAAAGGAAAAAGGAAGGGGACATATCGGGGAACGCAGGGTGAAGAATTGAAGAGAAAGTTTGTCAAAAGAACTTAATGTTCTGCAATATGCGACACACTGTTTCAGCTCTTGATGCAAGGTCTATGTGTAAAGCTTGATAGCATAACATTCAACAGTGATGACAAGCTTTGTTGAGGAGTGAAGACAACAAGAGAAGTTTTATTCGATTAAGAATTCAACGAAAAGGACATATTACCCGTCTTTTCTCAGCATCAATTCTTTCCTCTTCCATCCTCATTTCCCTAGGAAGAGAAGTTGAAAAAATGAGATCTCAGACAATTCAAGGAAGGTGATCTTCAAAAGAATTGCACGTGGTGCTTTATAGCCTTTACCATTAACATTTACTATATCAATGTTCCTACATAGAAATTCCTAACCATTGAAGCTATGTTGCAGCTAGATGAAAAACTCAGAGTCGAACACTAATTATCCAGTCAGCATAACTGACATAAGGCTTGTCATTAGTCAGTCAAACAGAACTGATTGGATCAATGAATTCCTTATCTAACAAAGAAGCATAGACTATGTTTAAACAAGCAACGCGTAGCTATTTTCAGCAAAAGGGTACAGAAGCAATCCCATGACTCAATTATTATTAACATATAAAAATTGTAAAAGCTGTAAAGTCATTATAGTCTGAATCATATGGAATGATGGAAAACATGTAATAATTGTCTACAATAATATTTTTAAATTTTGAAGATAGAAGATGACTTATATTTCAGAGGCAGTCACCCCAGAGGAAAATGGCAGAGCAATAATACATCACCCACACTGTCATTTAAGCCTCCATGGTTTACCTGTAATTTTTTTAAGTTACATTTGAAGCGCCTAAACTACTTATGACTGATTCCCTCTGATATATAGATCATGCATTGGGCATATAAATATAGATTAAAAAATTTCGGTGTAAAAGATCCTATTGTTGGGTATATGACTATGTATCATAGGTAGAAGTGTCTATATCTAGTTAATATAAAGAGTAAACTATAAACATATAACTTGGTCCCTGAAAGATACATGAGCTGACAATCAATGCAATCCCTAAAAGTCTAGTTTACACACTTTAGTCCTTAAAAGCCTAGCAATCAATACAGTCTAGTACTTTAGTCTCTTCAGCTTGATTTTTATGCATTAACTTGTAAGGACAAAATGACTAAAATGTATTGGTTATGTAACTTTCAGAAATAAATAATATAAATTAGAAGTTCAGGAATTGAGTTACCAACTAGTGTATGTTTCCAGACCAATTTATATGTTCACTCTAATATAAACAATGCAAAATTGTCAAGCATGACTCCAGATACAAAATATTTAAACAAAAAGAATATGAAAATAAGACCATTAGAGGTCCTGTAAGGTTTGGTTAGACATTACTTGAGCAATGTAGGAGTGACAATTTGAGCTTTTCCAGTGGGAAACAGAAAATTCCTGTAAAACCCAGCCCTGACATCAAGAAGCTGCCCTTTCTTTCCCAGTTCAGTGACGTCTTCTTTCAAGATTATCTGACCCCACCATTGTGCAGGAATTTCAGTTCAATAATCAGGCAAATATTTAAGAATTCAGAATACCCATGATGAATGATAATGAATAATCATGAATTACATACCCCATCCCTTTCCAATTGACAAAAGTACTAATTTTGTCCCCAAACTTTACATCAATGGTCAATTTCATCCCCAATCTTTTTTTCAGGTCAATTTCGTCTCTAATGTTTTACATTTTGATTAATTTTATCCTTTGACCAGCTTCTTTCAATAAATTAACAACAAACTGCATCCTATTTTTTTAGTTAGGATTAGAGTTTCTTTTTTCTATCAGTTTTACATTATATATCATTAGTAGGTAGATTATGTCGTTAATTGATCATTGGGAACGAAATTGATAGCAAAAAAAGATTGGAGACCAAATTGACAATTGGTGTAAAATTTTGCCACTGTTTTTGCCCCTTCCAATTCTATGAAATACAGAGTTTCGTTTTCCACCTTACAGTTCCCCGAATAACCAATTAGGGCAATAATAAACACTGAAAAGTGAAAACACAAAATAATAGACCAGTAGAATATAGTTGCTAGTTAGTAACCTTTCGAGTTTTCTTGGTCTTCTTTTGAGCAAAAACCAAAAAGTCCCTTCTGTTGTTGGGCAATCTCGTGGCTTCGTTCGAAATTTCAGCAAAGCTCTGAAGAAATGAAGAAGAAGACCATGAGAGATTAGGAAGTGCGGATGCCATTGTTGTCTGAAACCTCAAAACTCACTACTTTTGTGTGTCCTTCTTCTCTTGTGAGCACTCTCGTCTTATCTTTTAACTTCTGTGCTGCACAGTGCGACACAACGACATGTCGTTGAGTCATCTCTTAACCCGGGGCACGGCACAACGATATAGTAAACAACTTCGTGTGTCGTTCACGTGCAAAACTCACAAATAATAAAAATTAGGTTTATTTTGCCCCCCACATACTAAAATGACCAAAGTCCCCTAAATTATTTTTGATCTGTTTTGGTCCCTCAATTTTCTAAAACATTTCACTGTTAGTCTCAGGCTCTTTTCCATCCAACTTTTCTATTGCAAAAAGGGTAAAAGAGTCTGGAACTAACGGTGGAACGTTTTGAAAAGTTGAGGGACCAAAACGAAACTTTGAACAAACTTGAGGAACCAAAATAGGACTTTGGCCAAAGAAAATTAGGATTTTTTTTTAATTTATATATTTTGGTCAAAGGATCATTTTCGTCCTCGATGTATGCTTTGATGTTCATTTTGATCCTATGTTTTAAAGTATTATTAGTTTTAAATATTGACAAAATATTTTATTTTGATTTTAAATTATTAAATGTGATCACATTTCTCTCGTTATAAGTTTGAATGTGATAAGTAAATAAGAAAATAGTACATATATATGAAGTTCATTAATAATTAATTTAAATTACTTTTACGCCTCAAAATAATATATTTAAGTAAATATGAGAGGAAAAAGTCAAAATTCTTGTGAGAATATGAGAAATTAAGTCATTTTTTCTATTTCTTATTATTATTATTATTTAATTTTAAAAGAATGTATTATAGTTTAATTTTATATTACATGTTAATACTAGTTCCACAATACTACAAGAGGTTGAAGTAGTTGGTTGAAATACTCAAAATTCATAGTAGATAGTGTTACGTTATTGAAGGTAAGACTAAAAATTAATTTCAATAATGCATCACAAATAGAAGCAGACATTTTCTTCCATTTCATTATTTTCTTTCATATTCTATTCATTAATATAAATCACTTGAACAATTAATTGACGAGCTAAGTCAATTCATAAATTATTTTGATTAAACTAGCGATGAAATTACAAAGTTTGAACTCAGCATATTAATTAATTCACAAGAGTGAAAAGGTTGCATGTAAAGTGTAAACCTAACAGAGGATTAGAGAGTATTAAATTCTATATAGGTAATAAAAATATGTATATTTCTACCAATTCATGTTGTCTTCTTGAAGAGGTGGATTCTTAAGATTTTTTTTTTTTTAAAAAAATATATAGGACGAGAATGTGATATTCTCTAGACATCAAAAAACTGCTTAGGTGAAATAATTAAATTATATATTAAAAAAATTTTAAAAATTATATTCCAACTATAATTCATCTTTTTTTTTGTTCATTATCACCTGTTATTTGTTATTATTATTTGTTATTACTATATATTAGTTTGATCACTAGTTATATTATCTTTACCATTAATCTATACTGGCCGCAATAATCACAACCAAATTTCTCACTAAAATGCAATTAATTGTTTAGAAAGATATATATGATAATAGACTCAATAATTAGGAGGCCCAAATGCCAGAGCATGCCCTTGATCCAACAGGCTACAAACCCACCAGATGGATCACATAGTCATGAACGCCCTGTATCTCTCCGTCAGATGTGGACGCCCACAATCACGAAGGGTGTAGACGCCCACGCACCAACAAATAAAGAAACGTTCCCTGAATCAATCAGGAGCCAATTAAGGATCGGCCAAGATCCACTGTCGATCAAGGCAAATTACTCAGAGATCTTTCCCCTTGATAACGCCTTAGCCATCAAGGCACCTTTCACAGAAAAGGAAATCACGTGGGAGCTAAGGATCATAATCAGATCCGCCAAGATCACAATCAAGCATCTAGGCATTTATGGCAAGATCACGCCAAATCACCCTCAGCCAGTATAAAAGGTTAACCCTTCACACTGGAAAAAGTTACGCTCTCTGTCTAGTCGATCAGGATTATTGAGCTCACAACCCTTTACTAACTTAAGCATCGGAGGTGAATCGCAGGGCCACCCTTGTGCATTCATTGACTTGCAAGTGACTTCCGACTCAGAGTTACCTCACCGAACCAAGTAATGACCCCGGCCAGAACCAGGTTTATCAATATCAATATCATAAGATACTTGAACTAAAAAAAATATATTGGCATAAGAATTAAGATAAAGTGTCATTTGAATAAGGCTTTTTCAATATATTTTAGATCTAATAATACATAAACAAAATCAGTTAGTTTTGAAAGTGTGCAAGGCGCCCAGTGTGCGGCTGACATGCATAAGTTGGTCAACAATAATATAATATGATATTAATACAATTAATATTAATGTCAAAACCTCAAATTAGTCACGAATGTATGGGGTAGATTTCAAATTGGTCATAAATGTTTTATTTGTTTTAAATTGGACTTACATGTTTTTATAATTTTTCAAATTAATCTCAAATCTACTTCTGGTAATAATACATTTCATCTCATTTGCTAATGGTCTTAATTGGGCAAAGAAAAAACTTTGTAAAAGTTAACACATAGCAGTTTCCAACTCGTCTCATTCAGATTTAAAATGAGAGCGATATGACCAACTTTTCCTGTTTGACTATGAAATGAGCAGTCCACACTTTTAGGACTCGATTTTATCTCGTTTGTTGGAGGTCCCAACTAGATAGAAAAAGTACTTGTCAAAAGCAATTATATGTAGCTTAGATTCGTCACATTTAAGCTTGAAACGAAAGAAATTATAGAAACATATAGAACTAATTTAAAACGAAAGATACCTTTAGGATCAATTTGAAATCTATCCCATATATTTGGGACCAATTTGATGTTTTGGCCAAAATTTAAAATAGGTTTTAATGCACAACAACCCTTTTAAATTTTAGAAACTGTCAGTAAGGAGTGTTTTGGTTTCCTTGCATTCTATTTTTTATTTTTACTGAAAATAGAAAACATAATTAAAAATGTATTTGGTATTATTTTATTCAAATGTTTTCTAAAAATATTTTTTAAAATAGACTGAAAATGGAAAATATTAAAAAGACACTTTCAATATATATATATATATATTTTAAAATTTTACTTGTAATATTTTATAATTTTATAAACCTGTATAAATATCTAAAAAATATTAATATCATCATTTAATAATAATAAAAATAAAAAATAAATAGAACTTTAGTTCTTCAAGTTGTAAAATTTTAAATATAAAATAAAATAAAAATTTACTTTTATAAAACAAGCTATATATTTCTCAAATATAAAAATATAAAAAAGATAGAGTCTAAGAAA
>QANZ01004755.1:117959-149580 GCA_003254925.1 Chamaecrista fasciculata
TGGTTAAAATTACAAAATAGCTCCAAAGGGTACCAAAGTATTAAAGGAGAATACCACAGGGTACCAAAGTGTCAAGTTTCAAACCACAGGGTACCAAAGTGAAATAGGGTCAAACCACAGAGTACCAAAGTGTAATTTACCCTAGATTTAATGCATCTCTTAGACCCAAAAAAAAAATATAGAGGGTTATATTTAATATATTAAAAATAATTATTTATTGCATCATCCGGTCCGACCGATGGTTCGACCGATTCAACTGATCAAACCGTGAACCGAACACTTGTCCGAGTCTTTGTTCGATTTGATTATGACAACACTCATATATATATAATAAATAATAAATATTTGATTAAACTTATATATATATATATATATATATATATTTGTACAAAGTTTCATATTCGAATTTTACTAAGAACTTTACTTTTATTCTCTCAAATAAGAACTACTGTTTTTAAAACTGTAAAACATATAAGCATAAATCATGAAGAAGCGGCGAAGGTGCATGCATGGATATGATATAATTATCTTATATGGCTCCACCCCTTTCTCGTCGTTTATGTTTAAAACTATAGTCTATGAAATTAAAAATAAGAAAAAATTTATTATTTAGTCTCTCTTTCTTTACTAAGTTAACAATTTAATCCCTTATTTATTCTACATACATATTTTCGTGCATGTTAGGACACGCAAAGCCCCTAATTTATATATATAGCTTAGAGTTAGTGAATGAACTGTCTCGCGACTCGCGAGCCATGACCCATGAGATTCCCTAGCTAGCTCACAAACATAGTATATACTAGTATAGAATAATGCGCAGGTATAATGTCTTTTTGTAAAGTTTTGTCTTTGGATTAGCTAGATATGTACTATGTGGATATATATTTTGGAAAAAGAATATAAATAATTAAAAGTCAGATTAGATTGTGACACTGAATTATTTAACAAGTAACTGCCCAAATAGATATTTCATTTTTTTCCCTTTTCTATGTATAATGTGCATTTATTTTATTTATTGGCTAATCACAAAGGAAAAATAAAACAGAAGGAAGAATAATTAAGCTACAATAATGTGCTTTAATTTATATATGGTACCTGGTAAGTAACTAATAAAATCATCACATGAAAACTAATCATAACCTCGTGGAGTCATCAGTATATTGATAGAAAATTATGGGGATGTGGGTTACTAAATTTGGAGTGATATTTTCTTTTATATATATATATATATATTTACAATATATTGAATAAATATTATTTTACACTATAGTTTTAAAAGATCGACTATCAGAAAACCCCTCAGACATATATAATAGTATAAATATATCATATATATAGGCAATTGGTACCCCCAAAAGTATGCGGTCATTTTTAGTTGTACCCCAAAGTTTTTTTTTTAGTCAATTGTAGTATGGGGTTAGTTTTAGTTTTATACCCATAAAATTTTTTCAAGTCAATTATACCTTTCAATATTTTACATTTGGGTCAATTTTAACCCAAATACCCCTTCAAATGGAGTAGAATTGACACAAAAAAAAAGATTTAGGGTATAATTGACTGAAAAAAAGTTTGGGAGTATAATTGACTAAAACAAACTTTGGAAATATAACTGAAAATGACCACATACTTTAAAATACTAAGAATACTTTTGCCTATAGCTATATATATATATATATATTGTATACATGGTTAAGGTATATATATATAATATACATAGAAATTGAGTAGACAACAATTCACAAGGAGAAAGGGTAATAAGTAGAGATGATAATTTGAACGGATATCTAAAAAACTTATTTGAATGTCTATAAAAATTATTCAGTATTTATAAGATATAGAATATTGGATAGAGTAGGGATATTATATATTAATATATATTATTTAATTGAGATATATATATATTATATTTAAATAATATTATATATATATAAGTATCAATTGAATCAATAGTATCATCCTCTCTATTTATTATCAAATGAATATAGAGGGTATTCAATGATGATATATACATGATACATCTCGTCTAATATTCAATTGTCACCCTTAATATACATATGTATATGTAACGGTGCCTAATTTATTTGAATATTACTGTGTGGCCGTAATTAAGTAAGGATTTAAATTAGTCAGTACATGTAACTTTCACTCAAGAAATTGTCTTCTTCATAATTCAGCGCATGCACCTACCTCGTCCAATAAAACAATACCTGCTACGTGCATACTCAATCTATATATCTATATATAGTCACTGAATTAATTAAATAAAAGAAGAAGAGGATGAAGATGAAGAAGAAGATAGATGTTAATTATTAGTGTTAATTAGGATATGATATGATGAAGTAATCAAGATTAAGGGGCGCATGGTGAGTTGTGTAATATGCATACAGTTGTTGCGCAAGCTAAGCCGCCATGTTTGTTTCTTTTGATTATCTAAATTAATGATAAAACTTACTATTTGGTCCCTGAATTTATGCCGAGTCAACAAATCAGTTTCCAAATAATTAGAGTATGTATACTACTCAGTCATTGAATTATTGCAATTGTCAACGATTTTTTTCCTGGAACAAACTCAGGGATTAGAAAGTACAAATTCAGTATTACTTCAGATACCAAATATTATAAATCAAGGGACCAAAAAGTATAAGATTAGTTCGAATTTAGGGACCAAATAGTACTAGTTTAGTACAAATTCAAAGACCAAAAAGTATAAAATTAATTCAAATTCAAAGATCAAACAATTGCTAATTGAAATATTTTAAGGACTAAATTGTCTATTTTGATCATACAGGGACTGATTAGTTGACTCAGTGTAAATTCAAGACCAAATAATAGATTTTCTCTAAATATGACGCTATATATATATATATATCCTTATGAGAAAAAACAAATGAGAACATTTCAAAGGCACACAACACACACACTCTCAGAATTGACCATTGAAATTTAAAAATCATAGAAGAAGTTGGGCCAATATTACGTGTGACAGACAAAAAATCAATTCTTTTTCTAATTGGAGCAGCAGAAATGGACAAAATAATTCAATCAATTTTATAACCCTCTTACTTAACTCATCCCAAAACTTAAATCAACTCTTTCATTTAATTTGTAATCTCTTTCTCTCTCACTTTTTGGGTACATGCAAGGAAGGTCTTAATTGGGGATGGATTTTCAAGTTAGCTCACAATTAAGTTGACTTTACTTTTCATATTGCCTAGCTACCTTCTTCTTCCTTTCATATTATTATATAAATTGTAGAATCTGTCATATATATATATATATATATGTATGTATGTATAATGTATCTATATATGTAGCCTCCTCCAAAATCAACCAAATTAAAACCTAGCTATAGTCTTCTCATAAATCTGTCTATCAAAACAGGATGATCTCAAGGCCAATACTTTCTGGTTTAAATTTCCCAAATATTAATGTGTCTCAAGGGATCAATATGCACAATAATATGCTTCCTGAATCTGAAAATAATTTGGTAAGTCCACAACATACAAATACTACTTCTTCTTCTCATCATCAATCCACCTCCCTCCTTTACAATCTCTCAGTCCTCAGAGACAAGCTTACTCAGATGCAAACTCTGGCCGGTGTACTCGTCTCCTCATCCTCGGGTCATGGGCCGGATCAGACCGCCATACCCGGCGACCCGGCTTCGTGTTCTGCCATAGCCAGCATGAATTCTATAATCCAAGAATTCATAGTCACAGCTTCCTCCATGATGATCACATGTCAGCACATGCTTCTTAATTTACCTCCACCAGGTACTACTAATACTACCACTACAAATGATGATAATAATAGGTATTGCAATAGTAATACTAATAATTACAATCTCAACATTATAGCAAAAGATAGAGGGCAGAGTACTATGTTTTCTAGTAATTCTGATGATTGGTTTGCTGGAGAAAGCTTTGACAATAATAATAGTAGTCATCATCATGATCATGATCATTTCATCAAGGAGGATGATAATCTTGCAATAAGTACAAATAATAAAACCCCCAACAACAATAATCATAGTGATCATGATAGTGATATAATTGAATTGGATGCTGCTGATTTGCTAGCAAAGTACACACATTACTGCCAAATCTGTGGGAAAGGGTTCAAAAGAGACGCGAATTTGAGGATGCACATGAGGGCTCATGGTGATGAGTATAAAAGTAGTGCAGCATTAAGCAACCCCATGAAGAATAAGAGATCATCAGGATCATCAGGATTGATGATGATGATGAATAACAATACAGAAATTAGGCCTAAGAAATATTCATGCCCACAAGAAGGGTGTAGGTGGAATCAGAGGCATGCAAAATTTCAACCTTTGAAGTCTATGATCTGTGTGAAGAATCATTACAAGAGAAGCCATTGCCCAAAGATGTATGTGTGCAAGAGGTGCAATTTGAAGCAGTTTTCTGTGCTTTCTGATCTCAGGACACATGAGAAGCATTGTGGGGATCTTAAATGGCAGTGTTCATGTGGGACTACTTTCTCAAGGAAAGACAAGCTCATGGGACATGTTGCCTTGTTTGTCGGCCACACGCCGGCTATTATCACTAGTACGACTGCCTTGTCCTATTCTTCTCTCGAACATTGTTAGATAATCGAGCTCAGAATGCACAGAGTAAACATACAACTTAGTCTCTGAAAGATACACAAGTTGATAATTCAGCTTAATTAGTCTCTGGAACCAATACAACTTAATCCTTTGAGTTAGGGATAAACTTGTAGGAGCAAAAAGGATTAAAATGTATTGGTTCCACAACTTTCAAGGATCAAAGAGTGTAAACTAGCTATTTTTAAAGGTTGAGTTATTAACTGGTATATCTTTCAGGTTCTAATTTATATGTATGTTTACCCTTGTTATAATATTTCATCTTGCATTCATATTGCATCATGAGGCTACATGCATGCTATATGAAGACACATGTGTGTTCAAGATTGATCATCAAGGTGTTTGTTTCTTTCTTCTCCCCCTGCTCAGCTTCATGTACTCTAGTATATATATATATGCCTTCTTCTTCTTCTTCTTCTTCTTCTTCTTCTTCTTCTTCTTCTTCTTCTTCTTCTTCTTCTTCTTCTTCTTCTTCTTCTTCTTCTTCTTCTNTGTTCAAGATTGATCATCAAGGTGTTTGTTTCTTTCTTCTCCCCCTGCTCAGCTTCATGTACTCTAGTATATATATATATATGCCTTCTTCTTCTTCTTCAGGCTTCTTTAAGTAATGTGTTTGATAAATAACACTGCCTAGTTGAACAATGAATCCATATGTACATGCAGTATTTATATGAATGAAAGCTTAGAATTCCCTAGCTACTAGTTAGTATATCATGAATCGACTTTTGATTTAATTACCTGAACTGTGTGAGAAGTGTGAGATATATTACATTCTGAGATCATGTATATATATATGAGCTAGCATTTATCAAGCAATTATAACTCGGAAGTCTATATATATATATGAATACGAAATCATTAACATCAAAATTAATCTACGTAACATATATTTATATATATATATATATATACATGCATGCTTGATTCAACTTGTTCCAGATCATGCATGCTAATGCTATATATATTAATGATGCTGAACATAAGAAAATAAGAGAAGGGGAGAAGATTGATGTATGTGATTGGAACATTTCATCAAACAGTTTATTTTGCACACTTTGAATAATTGAGTAATAATTCTGGGGATTCACATTCATCGATCAGAAAGGTATTACTATTATATATATTCTGCAAATTAAATTGGCGTTATGCACAATTCGTGATATTTCACAGAGAATAACAAGAATTAATTAATAAGGGTACAAATGCCGAGATTCATCACATCAATATCCATATAACAATTGTAGTAAACTACGTTATGATTCGTTTTTGGTAGTATAATAATATATCACAAAGTTGAATTAATATTCACAGAGAAACGAACAACATATATATAGAAGACCTGCCATGTATATGTATGTGTACCTGAGGAAAATGCATGCTAGGGATGATAGTATTATTTTGAGCATATTGAGTATATATTTATCTGAAAAGTGAAAACATATATATATATAGACAGAGAGAGAGAGAGAGAGAAATTATATTTTAATTTGTAATTTAATTTTTTAAAGATCATTATATTACCACATTTAATTAAATACCACATTTCTTGCAATTTGATGGGCACTGAAACCTGAAAAGAGTAATTAATGACAACTAATTAAAATTTATACTTGATTAAGAGATGATATATTCGATCATTTGAACATTTATAAACTTTTTTTTTAAAAGGTTATTGTAAATTTCTTAAGGGCAAGATTTATATATAGTTCTTTATATCTTTGTTATGAAATTTCTCAATGAAAATATGACATGTGACAAATTTGTTTTGTATGATAATCATAATAGAGAAAGAATATTACAGACAATTTTTATATAACCAATCATTAAAGAAAAAAAATATAATTGAAGTTTGTGATTAGAAAAACTTTATAACAAAGATATAAAAAATTGTATATAAATTTTTGTATTACTTAACTGTCATTTAAACTTACAATTCATAACTTCTAAGTTAAAATTTCTTTTTCTTGGTATGATCACTGGTGATGTATAATGCATTAATGCATGCATATGTGCGAATGTGTGTGTAGGACCAATGCAAGTGAAAAGTAAACTTAGACGTGTAGGGGCAAATTTTGAAAAGATTATATTGATGAATAACAATATGTGTAGCTTTTTCTTTTTTGAAAAAAAATAATCATCTATCGAATAATTTATGTAACAATATGTGTAGCTCTAGCTAAATTGTTTGATATATCCATCAATCGAGCAGTAGATTTTGTAATATATATATATATATGTTTGTATATTAATGAATATTCAATTCACTAAATAAAAGTTTACTTTGATGCGAAATTTTGTAAATATAATAATTGTAAAGCTTTTGATCCAACAACATATAGATTTAGAAGGAACTGCTCTATAAAATAATAGTTAAATTTTGTAGGGAATATTTTTAGTTAACACCGGTGGTAACTGGTGATTCATCTATATATGTTGTTCGGACATGTGCTTGATTTTGGTGATTGTTTATTTCTCTTGCATTTCATATAAAAATTACTATTTTACTTTATATGATATGTGTGCTTTTAATTTATAACCTATTACCTATATATGTCATATCTACCTATATACTTTTACTATACTTAATAATGAAAAGTCTCACATGGTATAAGTTAAAAGGTCGAGAAGAGTGCTCATATATGAAGAGTCATAAACACTTATATATTAATGGCACTCATATTGTCTTAATATATGTTCTCGATCTGGTCTTGGTGAGTTCCTAGAACCCAACTCACCGTAACTTTTTTTTTTACAAAAAAAAAACCTTTCAAATTCCTCCACTGATCACATATATCCTTTTATATTCAATCTTAATGATCGGTCATAACTTATCATTCATGTTTCTTTAATAAACAGTTATAACTTTTATAAACAGTTCTTACAGATCGCTTACCAACAAGACCCTCATATCGGTAGCGAGATTCGAGTTCACGACCTTGTGGGTTATGAATTGACTCATTACCAACTGAGCCAACCTTTGTTGACAATTTGAAAGGTTTTACCTCTTCAGTGTTCCTCTATAAGTAGCACATCTTCTCTCAAACAATTAATCACAATAAAAAAATATATAATCTTCAACTTTTCTTCCAAAATAGTGCTAAGAAGATATTATAATTTTGCTGACTATAATATCAAACTTTGTAAATTCTGGGAAAAATCTATCATAAAACCTAGCAACAAATGAATAGTAGAGGCTTAATTTTCTTAAGGATATTGATTACACTATTAAAGCATATACTATTTTTCTAACATATACGAGCGATGATCTATATATGTGTTCCTACATGGTCACTATTTTTATAATTAATTAATTAAGACAATTAACTAATTAAGTAGTGGGTACCTAAGAGGTAAAGAGCTTTGAGGTACCTAGTGAATCTATCCCTTGGGTAGTGAGCTACAAGTCCGCAACGTCCTTACTTAGACAATGTTAGAAATGTTGTGAAGGACGGGAATCTCCTCCCTCCTTTTTCCGGGAGCAATTCTAGGGTGTGGCTTGGTAGGATTGAAGTAAAGGGTCTCTTCGTGTTTAATCACGATCACTTTAAGTAAGGTAAAGATTTAATCTTTAGTAAATAAAGTAGTGTTCTATTGAGCTCAAACCCCATTATCTCCTAGCCTTATTAGTAATTATAAATATCATATTTTTATTGTATACAATATTGTAGGGACTTTTGTGAAAGGAAGTAAACTAATTAAGGACGAATTTGTTATTTTAGCCAAAGAAGCCAAATTCCTTGACTTTTTCCTCATATAAGTCGACTAAGCATAGTTTATAGAGAGTAGAGAAAACTATTATCATTCCCATATCTCTCAATTGTGGGCCTTACACTAATTTTATGATTAATAGTAATATTTATTTTGAGATAAAAATAAGAAGAATAAGAAAGAAAGTGAAGAGAGAACGTGGGGGAAGATGGAGTCTGTTGATATATTTTTTGGACTAGTCATTTCTCATGGGAGGAGAAGAAAAAGAACACGCAGAGAAGAAGAAAGGGAGACATGAAGTTAATAAGCATAGAATGAGATTTTAGAAGAAGAGAGACAATTTCAGTATAGAAAAATCACTATATTCCTTTGAGCTTTTAAGAAGAGACTTTAATTTACTCTAAGTAAAGTCCTCTCGTCTTGCCTATTTCTTACTTAAGTGCTTTACTTCTCCCCAATTAAGAACATCCCAGTAATTGTTCTCTTATTTCTTATATTTTTGTCATATTGTATGCTTTGATCTTATTTATATGTTGTTTTCTGTGATTCATCTGTTGTTGTTCTAGACCTCCGAGTATGAACCCCGTTCCCGGAACAATATGTATACACATACATTTACATTTGTACATTATGTAATTCTGTAGATGTATTATATTGTATATACCTATATAGATAAACATACATATGTGTATATACATATGCAACAAAATCTTATTCTATTGATATAGTCTAAGGAAGTTTGCTGTTTGCATTATAGTATTGTTTATTTGCCACTTCTTTATCAATTAATATTAATAATGTTAAAAATTTCAAGTAATTTAAGTTTACACATAATTATGAAATAATATGTGCTGACAAGAATATATCAATCATATATCAATATTTAAAAAGCAATGTTGAAATTAGATTGTTAATTGGTTAGAAATTAGAATAGATTGAAATAATAATAATAATAATAATAATTTTTTGTTAAATAATATATATGGGATATAACACCTGGTGCAATGCAATTAGGCTTTTTTTATTTTTTGGACTGAAATGCAATTGGGCTTTACTTCACGCCGAAGCTTTTTTTTTTTTTTCAAATTTTCACAGATCGCGCCTTTATCCGTGCCCGCGAAATCCGATCACAGAGTGAAAAAAATTCTCCTCCGTTCAATTCAGAAATTCATAATCGAACGGCTTACTTCATCGATCCGAGCCAATCCTAAACAACCAATCAAATCTCTGAACCTCACCCTATATATAGATATCTACAATCCTCCTTCTTCACATTCTAATTTTTCAGTACACTCAATCACTTGACAAAAACAAAACCCTTTGTATCTCTTTCTCTTTGGTGAAAAATGGCGAAGGCAGAGAAGAAGCCGGCAGAGAAGAAGCCAGCAGAGAAGAAGCCGGCGGAGGAGAAGAAGTCTCCGGTCGCCGCCGAGAAGAAGCCACGAGCGGAGAAGAAGATAGCGAAAGATGGTTCCGAAAAGAAGAAGAAGAGGTCGAAGAAGAGCGTGGAGACTTACAAGATCTACATCTTCAAGGTTTTGAAGCAAGTTCATCCTGACATTGGAATCTCCAGTAAGGCCATGGGAATCATGAACAGTTTTATCAATGATATCTTCGAGAAGCTTGCTCAGGAGTCTTCTCGTCTCGCTCGTTACAACAAGAAACCTACCATTACTTCTAGGGAGATCCAAACTGCTGTTAGATTGGTGCTTCCTGGTGAGCTCGCTAAGCATGCTGTTTCTGAAGGAACCAAGGCTGTTACCAAGTTTACTAGCACTTAATAAGATCCTATTTCCTGCTTTTTTTCTAAATTAGGGTTTGCGATTTCTAGTTTCTTATTGTAAATGCGTTTCTGGATCGTGTAGTTGTTTCTCATTTTGATGAATGTGAATCGACGATTTACGCTATAAATTGAAAATCTTGTTGTTTCATCTTAGATCTTACTGTGTTTTTTATTTTTTTTATTCATGAACTGAATGATGTTATAATCGACTTCAATAGCACTTAAACCTACAGCGAAATGCTATATTAATCTATTTTAAATATAAAATTTAATCCATGTGCGTATCATAGGCATAGCCATTGTATGTGTATGTGTGTGTATATATATATATATATATATATTGGCATTGTTTCTTCAAAACTGTTTATATTTCGTTGTTCAACTTAGTGTAAAAGAGAAGTGGCTGATTAAGTTCTGGCACTGTTGAATTGAAAATCTTATTGTTTCATCTTACAGTGTTTGTATTTTTTGTTCATGAACTGAATGATATTATATTCTAGGTTATGGTCTCAAATCGACTTGAATAGACCTTAAAAACCTACAGTGAAATGTTATCATTAATCTATTGCAAAATGAGATTTAATCAATGTGCCTATCATAGCCATTGTATGTATGCATATATATATATATATTGACATTGTTGCTTCAAAATTGTTTAGATTTGATTGTTCAACTTAGTGGAAAAGAGAAGTGGCTGATTAAGTTCTGGGACTGTTAAGATTATATATACAACCTTGGAATTTCACTATGTGTGGTAGTCTTTGAACTTTTGTACAGATATTCCTAGTGCTTCCATGTGTTTACTCAATATCTGCATGGACATAATCAACAAAAACGAAATTCTTTTGTGCTTCGTTTAAAGCAAAAGCAAATCCTGCGCTAAGTATTGCAAGTCCAGCCAGAAGTATCCGAAACTGTGTCTCTGAAGGGATCCCTGATGTTGCACAAAATACAACAGTTGCACCAATCAGAATTTTTTGCAATATCTGGAAGCTTTGGTAAGCTCCTTTACATGATGAACACTTGAGAGTGTGTTGTTCAAATCTATCCAACATCTACAAAACAAAAAATGAAGCTTTATTTAGGATATGAATGATTGATGCTCAAAACCCAATAGAAAAGTTGAAAACAGAGGGATTGTTTTTGATTAGTCATCTTTAACATTAGTCTATAGTATACAATTTAGTTATATACACTTTTTCTGGCACCTGAATTTTATTCTTGGTTTGTGAGAAAAAGGGTATGTTCAAGTTTTCATACCTCACGTTTTGATAAAACTGTGGATGGCAACTGCTGGTTGTCGACTGGGCCAAACCATTGTGGTTGGCTGCTGCCGTGTCGCCTCAGCCAATTCCGAAATGCCAAGACAAAGCGATCTGCCTGTGTTGGTGTGAAGGTAAGCTGTGTGTACTGCTTGTTGATATCACCGGCGCCGTCCTTGGTCTCAGCAAGAAATATTTTCTCTTGACCTTGAAGAACAATCATGTCTCCATCATATACTTTGTTCGAAGTCCAATGCTCATACCATCTAGGAACCACCTGAGACATTTATGAGCCGAAAGTCAGTGCCCAAGTTAGATGTAAACAAAGACTTGCCCCAGTTCCTTATCCAACCATAAACCACAAGCAGGTTGCTAAATTATCTTTAAATATCCCATTTGCCAATAAAAAACAGAATTTGATATTTCTTCATAGTGCAATCTGAGCACCAATGACAGCAGGATTACAAGGAAAGAAAAAACTTGAAGGACTAAAACCAGGTAGGAGTATCTCCACCAAATTGAGCGTAATTTGAGGGTACATGAGTCAGCATGCCAATGTCATTAAAGAAAACTAGAATGACAGCATTGAAGATAGAATTCTTACTTGCCACCATGCAGGTCCAGGCACTGTGAACTGGAAGAAGTTCCGAGCACTGCAAACAATGGAGCGAGTCTTACCAGGCGCCATAGGGACATTGAAGGAACATATCCATATTACCCATTTTTGGTCACCAACAATTGGGAGCTTGGTATTGATCTCTATTCTGCAAAATAATACTGGTGAATTAGCTATAAAAGCAATAGCATATGAAATTTACTTCATTAAGGATAGTACTAAAGTAATGGTAATGAAGAATGCCCTTGGGAAAAACCAAAATGAAAATATATATGAAATTTACTTCAAAGACAACAACTTTAGACTTACTTGTTCATATAATAACATGGTGCAATAAATGTGGAACTGATCTTTGGGTTCCCATCATTAGCTCCAGCAAAACCCCATGGACCACTAGACTCCACCTTGAAGGGCAAAGGTTTGGCTCTATCTCTCCTTCCTGTAACCTGCAAAAATGATTCAGAGCTAGTAATGTAACCATCAATGAATGAACCCAAAAATCCAATGTTATCACTATATTAACAAATTAACTTCAAAGTCTTCAGAAAATGCTACTAATCATGTGAATATGTAATAATGATGTACAATGGAGTTTCTTGACTCTGCATCACTCATTATATTAGACGAGTTATAGAAGAATATAGGTCAAAAATTCATTTTGATTCTCGATTTATAAGATAACTCTGATGAATTCAATTTTGGTCTTCAAACTTATCCATTGTTCTATGGTTAGTTCAAAATAAAATTTTGTTTAGTTTTTGCTATTATCTTTTTTTTTTTGGACTGAGTTTTTGCTGTTATCTTTGAATTGGACACTTGACCTAAATGGGTTCTCTTTCATGTGTCTTAATAAAGAGAGAAAAAAAAAATCTTTTTTGAAATAAAAATTGACTAAAAATATTTTTCTTTACTTTTATGTCAACTTACTTAAGACACATGGGATAGAGAAATTGTCAATTTCAATAAGTGCCCAAGTTAAAGATAATGATAAAAATTAGACAGAATATTTCAGACTAACAATGAAAAAAATAGCAAAGTTTGAGGACAAATGGAAGAACAAAGAAATTTGAGGACTATAATGGAATTCATTCTATAGGTCAAGGACCAAAATGAGATTTTGACCATGAATATAATATAATATTGTCTTCCTGATATGCATAATATAATATTGTTGTTACCTTGTGATGAGCAAAATCAATGTGAGAAGGGTCAGAGACATTCTCCATGAGAGTATCGTAGCCATAGAACAGATCACGTTGAATGTTCACTGTGGCAAACTCTGGTTTTTGGAAGTCATCAGGCAACCTAAAACAAATTACACCATTAAAATATTCCTTATTTAACGCTAATAATAACGGTCCAAATCAAATACAATAGTTTAATCAAAGAATTGATTCATATAATATTTAAAGTCAATTACAATGGAGGCTTTGATGCATTGGCTTTTTCCCATCCATTCTCATCTGGCCAAACGAAGAGCAAACCCTGAGACACTTTGGTCGGGAATTTCGTAACACAAGCTTTGGGTGATCGAATAGCACGAGATTCAGGGCCTTCCGATGAAGCTTGAGGAATTTTGGTACAAGATCCACATCCATCAAACGACCATCCATGATACGAACACTGTAAATTCCCATCTTCATCGATCCTTCCTTCCTACACAATCAAAACCTAATTTATCAATTTCAGTTTAACCTAGCTAATTTTCAATTTCCAGATCTCGAGAGAGAGAGAGTTGTTACCGATAATGGAGCAAGACGATGGGGGCATTTATCGTCAAAAGCGACCCATTCGGAGTTGGATTTATCGAACCAGAGTACGATCTCGCGACCTAGAAGCTGAAATGGCGTAGGATAGCGAGGGTCGAGATCTTCGATTAAGGAAATAGGGTACCAGTGATCTCGCCAAGAAAACTTCGAAGACGAGGTCTCATCGCCGAATTCGTCTAGGGTTTCGTTGTCTTCGTTGTTCTTCGCTGTTTCTGGAATCGATTGAGTGGGTGGAGCGGCGACTCGCGGAGGCGATGATGATGATGATAAGGAAAGGGTTTTGTTGGGTGAGATTAGGTTAACGAGTCTGTTGTTTGATTTGGTGAAATGAGAAATAGGGAAAGATTTACGAATGTTGGTGGTGTTTTTGGTTGGTGATGATAGATATGTGATTGTGGGTAAGGCTGAAGTAGAGTGAAGAAGAGCCATGGATATAGAAATTGAGTGAAATCAATGGGAGCTCAGAGAATTGAAGAAGAGAAGTGTGAAAGTACTGTTGAGAGAGAAGTTTGCGTGCAAGTTTGAAATGAAATGTTTGGTTTCTTTTCTACTTCTACCTCTCTGTTTGTTTCTCGCGCTCTTTCCAGACAACACTGATGTTGAACCAACGAGAAAGTGTCATTCTTTGGTGAGGAGAAAATTTATCCAATATGGTATTGGTTTAAGTCTTATGATATTTTAAGAAAAATTCTCTCATCATAATTCAATATATGAATCACACAAATTGAATTTAAATTCATGGAGATCAAATTTCCAAGATCTAGGGTGGAAATACAATTTGAATCCTTGTTGTATACTAAACATGCAGTGCTGAGAGATAAATGAATAATAGTTAGAGAAAAAATATTAATAGAACCTACACTTCTAATAAGGGATCTGTATCCGTAAAAATGAATTTGAATTTCTTGTAATGCACTGCTTTTGTAGTATTGAGAGAGAAAAGAGAGAGAAAGTATCGATGAAACTTACACTTTTGGCAGACGATTCTTGTATATGAAAATGAATTTGGATCTCATATTATGCGCTTCACTTGTAATACTAATATTGAGAGAAAACTAAATAATTAGAGAAATAAAATATCAGTAATTAGTGTAATTATTCTGGGTGGAGGGGAAAATGACTGATTAGAAAATGTAATTACTCCCTCCGTCCCTTTTTATTTGCTTCATTGCAGAACTTTTTTTGTCCCTTTTTATTTGCTTTGTTATGAAATCAAGAGGTCATCAATGAACTTTTTTACCATTTTATCCCTATTTAATATTATAGTCATAATGGACGATTTGACTTTTGGTAGAGAATTATTTTAGGGTTTTGTAGTAATCAATTGGAGTAGGTTTCATAAAAAAATTGTGAGAGTATTTAAATTAGTTGGAGGAATTTAATTTTTGAAATATGAGCATTAAATTGATGATATAATTAAGTCTAATTTAATAAGGGTAATATAGTCTTTTTATTTTAGATTTTACATTAACTTTAGTGATTTAATCATTATATTAGTTTGTGTGCAACAACCTTAAAAAACAGATAAAAAGGGACGGAGGGAGTACAAAATAAGCTTGGGAATTGGATATGTAAAGAATCAAGATTATGGGGGTCAAAGTTTTGTGACATGGGGAATTGAAATGAGAATAGTGACAAATTATTTTATTTTGTTGTGAAAAATGAGTTCGGTGGAAAGGTGGACGTCCACAAGTTTGAGGAGTATTCCTCAAGCAGGCTTTGATTTTGGTGCTGCCAAGTGGAGTAGCATCAAAGTGGCTTTACAACTTGCTTGCCAGGTTACCATATATGCCTACAAGGCTTCACCAACAACAACTTCATCCTCGTAAATTTCACTTGCTAAAAAAGAGGTTCTTTAATGCAGAAAACTGATCCACATTCCATAAATATTTTAAGATTGAAGTAAATTATATAATTAAGGTTAAAGGTTTATCTTGGTCCTAAATGTATGCTTTAATGTTCATTTTGGTCCATTATGTTTCAAAATGTTCAAATTGGTCCTAAATGTTGGAAAAATGTTTCATTTTGGTCCAAACTATTGAATATGGCTCGTTTCAAGTTCAAACGTGACGAGTTTAGAGCTACGTATTGTTCTTAAAGAGTACTTTCTCTATCCAGTTGGGACCGTCAACAAACGAGGTCAAATCAGTCCTAAAAGTAGACTTCTCGTTTCACGGTCAAACAAGCAAAATTGATCATATCTTTCTCGTTTCAAATTTGAATACGACGAATTTAGAGCTACAAGTTTCTCTTAACAAGTCATTTGAACTTCAAATGAGAGACGAAATATGACCAAATTTAATAATTTGGGACCAAAATGAAACATTTTACCAACATTTAGGACTAAAATGAAATATTTTTCCAATGTTTAGGACCAATTTGAACATTTTGAAATATATTGGACCAAAATGAACATTTGGGCATTCATTTAGGACCAAAATGATCCTTTGACCTATGATAAGTGTACTGTTTGAACTGCACTTGTTATAACACTTGTGCAGTTGTGGTGTGTACACAAATGTTTGTTGGGGTTTTGAATAAAAAATGTTAACAGGTGAGATAGTCGAAGGTTTCGTTTTCTTGAGATTAGAGATTAAATTGACAATGACAAAATATTTTTGGACTGAAACGGAATTAAAAGAGGGTAAGAAAAAGTTGTAAAAAGGGGAGTAATGGAAAAACAAAAATTTCAGGGACTTTTTACTTATCTTTACTTTCATTTCTTTAGTTCCTGAGGTGAAAATATGTTTAGGCCTTTTTTTTCTGTTGCATTTTGATCCCTATTAAAAAAGAAAAAGAACCTTAATGCAAAAAAGTAAAATTGTCGGGGTGAAAGCCAATTTTTCCCTTTCTTGTCTTTTTTTCAACAGAGGATAGTGGACACAAAATGACTCAGGGATTAATGACAAAATTTTTAACAACTTTAGGGACAAAACGGAACAAGAGACTAAAACAAAATCTTGGACAAACATTATGGACCAAAATAGAATTTTGGTCTTTTACTTTTCGTTAACTTAATTAAAACGTTTTTATGTTTTAAGATTAAATTATTAATTTATTATCAAGAAACTGCAGCAACTAGCAACGTAGCAGTAGGTTGAAGCACCTAACAGTGATCTATGGATCTCAAACAAGCTTTTTATTATCAATAATTAGAAGTCTCAACTTCAAAAGCCCCATGAACATTGCACAGATGTTTCCAACGAAAAATGAAGACATAATTGTGTAGACAAAAACCGAGTGGATGAGCAACAAGGTATTCATCATCAAGCTGCAGATCCTAACTTTTTTTTTTATGGGTAATGTCATGGATTTTTCTCGCCTATTTGTGTATCGGTCTAAGCGAAGACTAATCTCATTCGGGTTACAGCGACGAAACGGTTGAGCCCTCCCAACAATGTCGACTCTAGGAATACAGATCTTAATTTTTAATCCTAATTATGGACAAATCAACCAAAGAAATCGCTTGGGGTAGACGGGAAGCTATTCACTACTAAAACTGAAATACACAAGAGCAAGCTGAACTCTTGATAACAATCATATCACATTTTGCCAAGAACGAACTATAACGTTACTCATCATTTATTAACTAACATCAGTAAGAATAAGATATCATTCACTTTGAAAAGCGCATCAGCTCTTAGCCTCTTGCAAGGAGAAATCCACACTCTAGTTGATTGACTTGATTCTAATATTCTTTTTGGGATCAAGGACTCATGGTTGACGCCAACATAGTCCAAATTATGAAAGTGATTTACCAACACTAAGACTCATTCTTCTTCTACTAACTCATACTCTGTCATTTGTAAATTGCTTTATTTCTTCGAATAAGTTTGACTATCAGGACCAACATCACGTGAACCGGTGTTTATATAAGGCCCTCGGAAAGTTGCCTGTGGTGGTAATGGCTTTGATGGATCAATAACTGGCTGCCTTGATGACCTGAGAATACACGTTAAGTTGTATCATTATCTGTGAATGTAATGGAATACAGTTCTGAAAATTATACTATAAAACCAGTTCGCTTACGTCATGTAGAAAGGAAATGCCAAGCCTGCTGAAGCAAATGCGACTAAGCCAGCAGCAACCATGACATTGCGTGCTCGGCTCATGGAGATACTGAAAACAATTAAAATGTGACCTGGTAAATGAGAATGTGTCATGGCTAATAATATAATTTTGTCTCAAAGGAAACCCAAATGAATTGTGTAATAATATGCATCGGGTATGCACCAGTGACATCAGAAAATCTCACAATTTCAATTAATGGTTCTTTACAGACTACAATAATAACTACAGACATCACATTCTCAAAACATGTTTCCCACGAAAAAGAAAGTGAAGCCAACAAAACATCAATTAGAACTTTGGCAATCAATGTGAAGGGTAAGATGCAGGATATTCTTGCTGTGTTTCGACTTGGTATGGGAAAAAATACTTCCAGTCTCAGATTTTATGATGCATTCTGTTTCGGGACAGAAGAAGAAATGTCATTGAAACATAGAAAGAAATGTCACAAGGAAAAAAAAAAAGAAAGATGGGTGGGGAAGGGATACTAAGATTATTTTATTTAACAAAGATGCAAAGAAGAAACAGTAAACAAGATAGCTCAGGCATCAACTGCAATTAGGTTCTCCAGTCCTTTTGAATATTTGTTATGAAGGCGAGGCACCCATGGAAAGAGCAAAAGCTTAACACCAGAAAGAGGCCATGAAAGTGATCACTTCCTAAATTAGATTTAAAGATTAGAAGGACTTCAAAGATACAAGCATTTTTGCTTAAGAAAAATATACCAAAGAGCAGCATGGTTAGCATAACACCGTAAAGTCTTTCTCCCACTATTCTACTATAGGGCCTGAAGCTAATCAGAAGAAATAGTTCCAAACTGAGAGGACACACCCAACATTCACAAGAAACGCCTAAGATTCTAATTCTATTATGAAGTAGCTTTGGTGGTCTTCTAGTTTGTATTATATCAATTGGCACACCTAACACACACGAATCATAGATGACACAAATGGTATACATTTTTCAATACAACTTAAACAAGGAATAGCCATCAAAGATTTTATTCAAAGAAAAATTCTGAAAATCTAATTAAAAGAATATATAATAAATATAATAAATCAAAGATAAAAATGGTTCGCAAACCAAAGACCAGTTCCAAAGTTGATTCAATTGCAGAAAAGATGTTAAAGAACAACTTTCCTAGGCTAGTTGTGTTATATCAACTAATATGACCTATCTTAAATTTAAATAACCCTTATTAGAAGTCAATTAGAAAAGAAGCAAACATGAGAAAATTAAAAAAAGTGCAAAACTAAAGACAAACCAGGAGCAAGGTAAAAAATTATTCCTAATTATCCATCTACAAGCTTACTAAATAATCACAAAGAATACAAATGAAAGAAATGAAAGAAATGAAAGGTATGTTAATTGCCAGGAGGCAGACCACAATTTTTATAGGCCAATAGTTTTGGGAAATGGCCATTCAAAAGTACTTGAAGTAAACTTGTCCCAAGATGTTGTTATAATCAACTCTACCAATAAGAATTAATTCCGTGAAGTGTAGGAAATGGAAATGACCATTTAAAATTACTTCACACTTGAAGTAAAAACACAAAATAAGACCTTACAATACAATGTAACCAATGAAAAAAGTGTTGAAAACTTGCAGTATTTAAAGTAGAGCCGCAAGATCAGAACCTTGAACAAAGTAAATAAGTAAAGTTGATGAAAAGCAACTTAAAATAAACAAAATGGTGCCACACTTCCACCCCACACCAAAATTTACAATGCTTAAGAATCCAAATAAAAAGAGCGTTGAAGAGGCCACTTAAAAAGCAAGGTGTCCATTCCTCCTAAAAACAGAACAGAGCCAACCCGAACCACTCAAAATCCTCAAAAGGATATATCAAGACTTACAATGATAGCCCCAAAATAAGAAGAGCTCAAGTACAGAATAATAAGCAACACTCCCACATAAGTTATAAGATAACACAATCTTGCTCCCACTAAGATAACTCAAAATAAAGTATGACCAGCAGCAAAAACTCATCATAAGAAACATCCAACAATCAATCTCAACCATCATTACCCATAATACACTGTACAAAAGACGAAAGCAAGAGAAGGGAAGATGTGTACCTTTCTCGGCCTGAATCTGAGAGCAATACAGAACGAAGGCAGCAAGGGAGTGTGTCGTTTCCGGCAGCTTGAGGTGGTTAAAGCTACCCAGTGAAGGGATGGCGTGGTAAGTGGTAACTCTGCTCTTTGCCGGTGCGGTCACGAGAAGGAAGATAAGAAAATTGATGGAGCCCCACGGTATCTAGCAAGAATGAAATTTCCAAGAAACAGTGAAACCATGAGTATAATAGAAACAAAGAAAAAGTACTCCCAAAAGTCTGATATGAGAAACATTACACAGCGTTAAAGAGGCCATGGTATCAAAGACTTCATTGCACCATTAAACAATACAGATGAAAGCCTATACGTAGATAGATAGACCAAGGAGAACCACCATTGGCCTATCCATCTAAATAAAATACCGGTATCTCATAGAGGTTTTCAACAAAATTGCCCTATAATTGAATTTCCTGAAAACTTTCTTGATATGGTTACATAGAACACAGGAAGTACTAGAGGTGTAGGGATAGATAGATAGATAGATAGTGAGTGTAAGGGGAAGAAGGAAGAAAGACAGCAATAACAGATAATTTCTGAAGCTCCAGATCATCAGTCACGCCCTAAAGGTTGAATCTGATTATTTGAAACTGTTTAGGTATTTCTCTAGTAATCTATCATGAACGAATGCAATTCAAAACAAAAATCCACTATCGATAAACACGCAGAGAAATCTTGATTATAAAATTAATTGCCTGGAAACAACACCACCATCAAATTGTGCGAATAGTAGAACTAATATGTTACAGTACCTGAAGCAGGAAGATTTGAAATCTCGTCGACGATCGCAGACGCACACGCCGGAGATAGTTTTCACTTCTCAATCTCACCGGAATCCGGTGTGCTCGGCAATATCATTTGGGCTCATAAGAAATCCGCTTTTGGGCTCCGAATAAAGATGGAGATTAAAGGGCCCTTCAATATTTTTGGGATAGAATATGGAAGTTTCATTTTATATTGGGCTCCTTACCTAAAAAAACAAAATTATAATGGCCAAACTTTCAAATTGGTCCCTTATCTTTCATTTGTTTTAGATTGATCTTATATGTTTTCATGATATTTCAAATTGGTTTGAAACCTATTTTTGAGACACGATTTGACCTCATTTGCTAGCGATCTTAACTGGGCAAAGAAAAAACTCTTTAAGAGTTAGCACATAGTTTTGATCTTATTGCATTCAGACTTGAAACAAGAGAAATATGACAAATTCCACGTGTTTCACCGTAAAAAGAATTACCCACTTTTGAGACTTGATTTAACTTCGTTTGTTGATGGTTTCAAAGTACTCATTAAAAAAACCTCGTAGCTCTGGATTTGTTGAATTTGAGCTTGAAATGAGAGAAATATGACCATATTCAATATTTTTAAGTCAAGAGGATCAATATTAAACAAATAAAAAATAAAGGACCAATTTAAAATCTACACCATACATAAGGGACTAATTTGATACTTTGGCCTTTTATAATTTCATTTATATTAGACCAAAAACATAATAAATAATTCTTCATTTATTTTTCAGAAAATTACTATTAAATCTTTGAATTTACGTTAAGTCAACAGTTAGAATAATTGAAATATACTATTTGATGTATGAAATTTACAATTGACAATGATTTGTTCCTTGTGACTTGTGTGGTCCTCAGATTTGCCATAGGATTACATTTTTTTTTTGGCCTGAACATTTACGTCATTGATAAGTCACAAGTGTGATATTCCAAAACCAAATTATTGTGTATTTAGCTTATTGAGAAATTGATTTGTTGTCTTTATGTAAATTTAGAGGCCAAGAAAATAAATTTTCTCTTTAATTTTGGTAAAATTACATTTTTGGTAACTTATTTTTGGAGTTAGATTCAATTTCTCATTTATGTTTTATTTGAATCAATCAATTTCTTTCCTGATTCAATTTTGTCCTAATATCTTTATCATATGAATTCTTAATGAAACTACCTAATGTGTTTTGATATTTTAGAAAGTTTTTTGTTGCCAAAAATTTTAGATAAACTTCTTTTTAATTAAATTTTATTATATTATTTATAGAATAATAAATTNGATCTATATGCAACATATTAAAACTTATCTATACCCAACCACAATATATACAAAGAGTGGTAATTCCTCTTCCTCGTCAGCCCAACGGGATTTCCTCTTCCTCGTTCCGCTTCCCGATTTGCCGTCGCCGCCGCTTTGGTCGTTCGACTTTGGCTGAGAATCCTATCGACTTCGTCGGTGCCTTCTGCTTGAAGTCTCTTCTTCCCCACCAGATTGGTCTCTATCAGTACCACTCTTTGTATATATGGTGGTTGGGTATAGATAAGTTTTAATATGTTACATATAGTTCCTATTTCAGTCCACTTCATCTTATTTTGCCACATCATGATCCTAGTTACTACGCCACGTCATACTTAACGGCTAAATATAAATGGAATTCACCAAGGGACTAACGGTGGAACCTTTTGAGAACTTATAGGACCAAAATTGCAACAAAAAATGTTATGGGACTAAAACGAAACCTTTGTCATAGTTATGGGACCAAAATTGCAACAAAAAAAGTTACAGGACCAAAACGAAACCTTTGTCATAGTTATGGGACCAAAATTGCAACAAAAAAAGTTATGGGACCAAAATGAAACCTTTGTCATAGTTATGGGACCAAAAGTGCACTTAAGCCTAAATTATATATATATAAAAAGTGTTAGTTATGTGTGAAATAATAATCAACATAATAAGATAAAAAAAAAATAAGGCTAAAGTGTACTTTTGGTCCCATAACTTTGGCAAAGGTCTCAATTTGGTCCCATAACTTTTTTTGTTGCAATTTTAATCCCATTACTTTGGCAAAGGTCTCAATTTGGTCCCACAACTTTTTTTGTTGCAATTTTGGTCCCATAACTTTTGAAAACGTTTCACTGTTGGTCTCAAGCTAATTTCCATCCATTATCTGCTATTAAATCCACTTCACCCATATTTGCCACATTTCAACTCAATATGTTAAATTGTTTTTAACGGTAGAAAATAGATGAAAATTAGCTTGGGACCAACGGTGTGACGTTTTCAAAAGTTATGGCACCAAAATTGCAACAAAAAAGTTTTGAGACCAAATTGAGACCTTTGCCAAAGTTATGAAACCAAAATTGCAACAAAAAAAGTTGAGACCAAATTGAGACCTTCACCAAAGTAATAAGACCAAAAGTGCATTTTAGCCAAATTAATATAGAACTTGAAAATGATAAAATAAAATTTTACTATATCTATATATGTAAGAAATTCAATTAAATCATTTTGAAAACAAAAAGAAAAGAGTGAAATGAAACATATCCATTTCAGCCTTAGAAACTGAATAAAAGCGAGATTATGATTCCACGGCCTAGAGTGCTATGGTTGTACTTCCCCTCAAGGATCAGAGATTCAGAGTCATTTTACATTTTCTTTTAAGACTTATTTGAATAATTAAAGGAGGAGGAAAGAAGGGAAGAGATTGGAGAGTAAGCAGAGATTAATCTCCTTCTACTCTCCTCATTAACTCATCCAAATGTTAATCTCTCATTCTCTTTTTCTCTAATCTTCAACTTTTCAAATAAATGGTAAGATGTCATCCCAAAACTTTTCAAACAAATGGTAAGATATCCCCTCCATTTCTTTTTCTTCTTTAATCACCAATCCAAACATACACTTAGTTTTGTTCAAAAAAAAAGAAAGCATACACTTAGTTGGAGTTGGAAATTGTAACATAGAAAGTGAAAATTCTTCAACAGGAAGAGGTGATAAAAGAAATCTCAACCTGCAACTGCAAACCTGAACATAAAAATCAAACAATAAATAAAGAGCATGTGCCAATTGACAAAGTCACTAATCACTAATCAACATAAAGTCGTAAACACCACAATCACGAAACATTCAAGACCTAAAACACAACCAACGAAAACTAGTACACTAAGCATACGAGTACACCAGAGGTACACCACCAAACTATAAGTATCAAGACTTTAAAACAATAGAATTCAGATGAAAAGGGACGACTGAACTATATTAAAATTCTCCAAGTAGAGAATTCAACAACATTGACAAGTTCCATAACATCCATCTTCGAGTAGAAACCTATGTAATTTTAACTTCCACTTGCAGATTTTCACTTAGGAAGATTATTCATCTATTCACTTGGCAAGGATGTTTTGCTGAGCCTGATTCTCTTGCTGTTGCTGGAAGTTCAGAGGCCTCCTGAAAAGCATTATGTGTGGCTCAGGGCGATGAATTGCATAATGAACCCAACCACGGCTCTGTTGAACACCAATTGCGCGCCACTCATTCTGTGTCATAAAACCAATAAAAAACATTCAAGCATGCAAATATTTAATTTCCAGTCTATCAAAGAACGCAGATCACAGTGTATGTGGAACACTAAAGCAAAAAAGCCTTTCAAATTTCTCATGATATAGATCAGTATATCATTTCTGAGTTCTAGCCCAGACTTCATCAGTCGATAGAACTTGAACATAAATTAGGGACTTTCATTGATTCAATTCTGTTTAAATGGGTTAGTTTGTTTATTTATTTTACTTTTTCTTTTTCAACAAAATCCTATTAACAGAATTGAATCAATGAAAGTCCCTAATTTATGTTCAAGTTCTATGGACTGATGAAGTCTGGGCTAGAACTCAGAAATGGGTTAGTTTGTTTATTTATTTTACTTTTTCTTTTTCAACAAAATCCTATTGGAAGCGGTCTTTCCAAATCCTGTATTTCTTTCTACTTCATTTTCATTTTGGAATAAAGATATGCCAAACAACCAACCAACACTTAATTTTACTTTGAAAGTTAGAACAAGACTCAGGCATCCTACTCAATAGTCTAATGACTAATTTGATCCATAGTTCAGCCAAAAGAATTGAAATCAGTAGCCAATCTATTCTTTTCTACACTACACCACAAAACTAATAAATCGGAAACATGCAATTTATGTCACACCGAAAGAACAACAACTGAACCCTAAATGCGTACTTCAGAGAGGAGCCGATTCTTCGGAAGCAATTTGGCGACTTCAGGAGGTAAAACCACATGCCTAAACAAAAGAAAAAAATTATTGAAGTAGTGACGATCGCGATTCAATAAAACCGAGAAATGAAAAATGGAAAGAAGAAGACGATGACGAATATCCATACCTATACTCGTAAGTATCATCGAAGTACTTCTCAGAGTACTGGATCTGACCCATTTCTCACTGTGAAGCTTGTTCCGACGCGATTACACTAGGGTTTGACCCTTCAATCTGCAAATATAAACAACTTTTAGGGAAAATCACTGATCATACAATTCTCAGAACAGAAATTAAAAAGATAATACACTAGGGTTTGTCACTTCAATCTGCAAATATAAACAACTTTTAGGGAAAATCATTGATCATACAATTCTCAGAACATAAATTAAAAAGATAAATAGTTCAACAAAAAATGGAGATCGAATTCAATACCGAAGAGAGCGAAAATGCTGTATTGATCGAAAGAGGATAAAGGGAATGGAAGAATGAAAGGAGGAAGGAGGGTTTAAAAGATTAGAAAAGGGAACAGGGATAGGATCGTAATTTCCTTTAATTAATTTATATATTTATTACATGCATTTTTTAAATAAGAAAATAACGGTCATAATATAAAGGCATTTTTCTTTGGAGTTTCAAATTTCGAAATTTCCCGCTTCAATCAAAACTTGCAATAGAATTTACACTGAGAACGCCGATTAAACATAACGGTAATATTCCGTTGGCTATTCAAAATTGTATAGTTTTTTTTTTTTGATGGATATTCAAAATTGTATAGTTAAATAGTTAATTAAACCTAAATGTGATTAAGGGCATATTTGGATTTGAATTGATTATAATTTCGCTATAATTTAAGTAAATATTGTTTGGATAATCTGTTGTGAAAGGAGATTTTTAGATGTAAAAATTATTTAAATATATATGTAATGATTATGGTTAGTAGATAAGAGTGAATGAAAATTCATAAATTATATCAACGAAAAGAAAGAAAATTCACAAATTTCATAGGGGGTAGAAACGAAATACTTTTTTATTTATGTGAATAATCTTAGTTGTTTTGATTAGATTTTTAAAAATTTGATTATAATTTGAGTGAACTTTTTGACGTTGTGTTTTGATAATTGGATTAATTTTGCATTGGGATTTAGAATAATTGATTATTAAAAAAATTACAAATTGTAGCTTTTTAAATATAAATTATTTCACTTGATAAATATACATGTTATTATTATAATGGTTAAAGGGTCATTTTGGTCCCAACTGTATGCCCTAATGTTCATTTTGATCCATTATGTTTCAAAATGTTCAAATTGGTCCCAAATGTTTGCGAAATGTTTCATTTTGGTCCCAAACTATCAGCTGATCGTATTTTGAAAGATAATGGTTAAAAAGCTACATATCAGTTGGTCGTGACCGCATGTTACCCGCAACCGTGATACCTCAAGGTATAACCAGCCACCCAACAAACTATCAAAATTAACAATAATACTATACAGCTGGTCGTGACCGAGCGTCACCCGCAACTGTGGTACCTTAAGGTATAACCAGCAATCCAACATGTCATGATCATACAATAATGGTCATCTAGACTTAGGCTTTCAGGACGTCTCCTGGTGTGCGCACATACCAATCAGCCTGTCACCTATGGAATCCACACTTAGGCCAACTATGAAATCCACCATAGCTATTACCTAAATACTCATCGTGAATAAACAAGGAGGGCCTCCACCCTCAAGGAGTCATTACAAATCACAATATATATCACATTCCATAATTCTTCTTGTTTATTACGTACCTTTCTAATAAATCACATTTTCATTTCCATTACTTTTCAGTAAACCATTCCATATCTCATAAGATAATTCAATTTCCAAACAATTTGTACACAACAAAGCTTCATTGTTTAAGAAGACTCACTTCCAAAAAGAATCGTTCAGTAATTTACTCTAAAGGATTATTGTGCAATTTTCTCCAAAAATTATAAAGGACCACTTTGCAATTTGCTCCAAAGCAGTCAAATTGCGATTCACAAGTTATTCTTAGCAAAGAACAACAAAATCCAGTTAACATCAACAAAAACATCATTTAACCCACTTTTCTCATGATTCTAACAATTTTAAAGGAAACCATACGAACTTCAACTCTTGAAATTCCAACATTTTCATCAATTTCATGACTCTTTCACATTTATCATAACATAATCATTAAAAAAAAACTCTTATATACCATCAAGAACCATTAGGGCTGTACAAGGGACCCAGCCGGCCCGGCAACCTGGTGAACTCGGCCGGGTCGGGTCCGAGTCTAGTGTTTCTAGACCCAGTCAGGCCCGAGATACTCTCATTTTTTAAAAAAAAAAAATGAGTAAACTCCCAAATCGGTCCCTGGATTATTGGGTCGCTGTCAGATTGGTCCCCGAATTTAGGAAATTGACAAATAGGTCCCCGAATTTTACAAACGTTAGTCAAATTAGTCCTTCCGTGAAATTGCCGTTTGGAAGGACGCTGACGTGGCCGTTAACTGCTGACGTGGCACGTTAAGTGCCACGTCAGCAGTTGGAAAATCGAAAATCCAAAAAAAAAAGCCATGTGTGTATTTAGTGCCACATAAGCGCCACATAAGCATTTATAAAAATTAAAAAAAATTCTGCAAAAATGAAATAGGTCCCTGAGTTTTTTTTTTTTCAGAAAAAAAAAAAATTTCTAACCCTAACCACACCGCACCCACCCACACCCATTTCCCCAAACCTAACCCTTGAACCACACCCACACCCACACCCACACCCACACCCAAACCAAAACACTCAAATTCATTGAACCACACCCACACCCACACCCAAATCGCCAAACCAAAAGACCCAACCCCCTTGAACCACACCCAAAATCTGTGAACCACGAAGCAAATCATCCGCACCCAAACCATCGAACCGCGCCGACGAACCCATCGACACCCAAACTCCCACACCTTCGAACCCTAAGCTTCTCATCCTTCGACTCATCGTTCGAACCCTAACCATCACAACCCATTTTCCAAACCCTCATTTGTTCAGTTGATTTTCAGTTGATTTTGAGAAGAGAGAGTGACAAAGTGAAGGTTTCCGGCGAGTTCAGTTGATTTTTCGGCGAGTTCAGTTGACATTGGTGAGTTTTTCTCCTTCTTGAAACTTTATGCGATTTTCACTTGAGTCCCTTTATGCATAATTTCCTTTAGGCATTTTTTGCTTCGATTTCTGAAAGATTATTGGAGTAGGGAGTAAACTGGAACGTTTGGAATTATTGTACACACAATTGTCAATTATATTTTGTGAAATTGGGACTAAAATGAATGGAATTTAAAGAATTCAGGACTAAACTGTCATTTGAGCCAGTCATCTTTAGATGATTTTACACGGCATTTGTGTTTTCTGATATGTTTTTTTATTTATTTATGAGACTTTATTCCTCACAGAAATGAGTTCTTCAAGAGGATCGTATAGTGTGGATTCTTCAAGGACAAAGCGAAGATTTGGGACAACGAAATGTGGGTGTGGCCGTAATGTGTTAATATTAACTTCTTGGACTGATAAAAATCCTGCAAGGGACTTTTATAGATGTCCATTTTATAAGGTATAGATATCATGTGGCCTAGCTTTGAGTAAATAATGTTGTCTTTATAGTGTTGAATTGTAAAGAAATTGACCTAGTTGTGGGTTGAATGCAGAATAGTAAAATTAGTTGTGGGTACTTCAAGTGGGTAGATGAAGATAACAGCTCAAGTGAAGAGAAGGATGAAGTGATGGTTGACTTGCTTGCTCTGACGAAGAAAAGGTGCAGAGAGTTGAAGAAGGAAAATGCAATGTATCAAAGACAGTTGAGAAGATCGAGAATGATTATTGGGCTTTTAGTTGTTGTTGTTGCCATTATGTTTGTTTGTTAAGTGTTTTGTACTAGTGCAAGTTAATGTGATGAATCAAGAATGTTGTAATAATGAGATGTTAATGATGAACCAAGACTATGGTCTTTTTGTGCTATGAATTGGTTAATGATGACATTGGTTATTTGGTAGTGATGTTGTGTATGACTTTGGTTATTTAGTGGTATGAAATTGGGTAATGAGATGTTATTTGGTAGTGGTGTTTGATGAAGTTGAGAAATGGTAGAAACTGGCCTATTTGGGACTATTGTTCAAAACGGTCCCCGAATTTTGTTAAACGAGTATTTTGTTGGCCAAATAAGTCCCTGGAAAATGTTGATTAGTTAAACAAAAACAAGAACTAATGCCTGGCGAGAAATAGACAAATATGATGACTTGTTCTGCATTGTTAGCCAAATAGGTCCCCGAATAATTGAAAACGTTCATTTTTTTGGTCAAATAGGTCCCTGAAAAATAAATGCAGTTTAAAAATTCTTGCAAAGTCCCTGCCTATTTTTTGGTACATCCCAGTTTTGGCCNGTCCCCGAATTTTGTTAAACGTGTATTTTGTTGGCCAAATAAGTCCCTTGAAAATGTTGATTAGTTAAACAAAAACAAGAACTAATGCCTGGCGAGAAATAGACAAATATGATGACTTGTTCTGCATTGTTGGCCAAATAGGTCCCCGAATAATTGAAAACGTTCATTTTTTTGGTCAAATAGGTCCCTGAAAAATAAATGCAGTTTAAAAATTCTTGCAAAGCCCCTGCAAATTCTATTCAATACTTTCAATCAAAAGACAATTTAAAGAGTGCTTCTTTAAGAAATAAACCATAGAGAAGCAGATCATATAAGCAACAAAAAGAAGCCTTACAAAGCAGGGGAAAAGAGTCATGTGACATAAGCAAATTCATAGATCAGACCACATTGAGGAACAGGGAACTTCATCACTTTTAATACCATCAGCACTGACTATAATACATGCTATTCTCAGACACCATTTTTAAAATTTCAGAGCAACTGCAAAATCAACCAAGACTCCCAGACTTGTACAATAACACCTATCAAACATGTATGGTGTTCTTTCACCAATTCCCGCCAAATATGATGACCAAATATGATGACTTGTTCTGCATTGTTGGCCAAATAGGTCCCCGAATAATTGAAAACGTTCATTTTTTTGGTCAAATAGGTCCCTGAAAAATAAATGCAGTTTAAAAATTCTTGCAAAGTCCCTGCCTATTTTTTGGTACATCTCAGTTTTGGCCAAACTGATTAATGAATGTTAAGCCAATTTTTCAGACCTGTAAAATGCATCAAGTAATGGCAGCCAAAAGATGCATAAATTAACATGATAATATTTAGCAACATCAACATAAACATTGTCAGAGTACCAATTTTTTGGCAATTTCCATAACATCCATTGTGCAAGGAAAGTGCAAAAAAATCATCCTAATACCTAGTTCATCATAACATTCTTAACATTCATAAATCCAAAAGAAATCATAAATACCTAGTTCATCATAACATTCTTAACATTCAAAAATCCAAAAGAAAAGCATCAAGCTTGGCATACAAAATAAGACATCAAGCTTGGCATACAAAATTAACACATCAAGCTTGGCATTCAAAAAATAAGTCATCAAGATTGGCATCCTAATATTGAGTCTTCAAACTTCATTTCTTCAATGTTGTCATGCCGGAGTCACCTTGCAGATTGATTCCCTGTAGAGTAGGAGAAATGTCAACATATTGAACAAACAACAACAAAATGACATCAAAATATTGAATGGGGCATACACTTCCAAAACCGGGTGTCGTCATAAACCCCTGGGACTCGGGAGGAGGTGGCGGTGGATCCTGAGACTCGGGAGGAGGAGCCTCTGACATTGTTTCCTCAGCTGGGCGCTTCTATTTAATTACAAAACATGCATTAAGTACACATAAACATGAAACTTTAAAGTGGCAAATGAAAAAAATGAAATTTTACCTCAGAACGTGCAACGGGACACCTTCTTATGTTGTGGTCCGCTGCCCCGCACCGCGAACACAAAGTGGTTCCATAGTTCCTCTTCAGCCTCCCTCTTTTTGGCGCCTGTTCAATCATTGGTGGTGCATCGTTCTCCTTCCTCCTCTATTTTTTAGGGCGTCCCGCTTTCTTTCTAGTGACTATGGGTGGCTCAACTATTGGACCCTCGACGACAACATCTACCCAATCCTGTTCATCCGTCATTCCCTGAATGTGCGGCTTGTATGCCTTCTTCCAAGTCTTCACAGTGAATGTCGGATTAGCGAAGTCGTGGGGTTTCTGGCCTTTTTGTGCATAACATGCACATGCATGCCGGCATAGAAGGCCGGTCACTTGCCATTCATTGCAAGTGCATGTCATTGTGTCAAGGTGGACGACCTCCCTGTCATTGTTATTCTGACACTCATATCTATTTCCACCCTCATCCCCCAACCAAACTGGTGACCAGTATTTAGATGCATTGATATTCTTGTCTAACCTACTGTTGGCTTTTGGAGTAAGGGGACCCTTGCACCGATCAACCATGGTCCTCATCTTGTTCATTTTCCGAATAATGAGGTGGCGAGTCTCTTCAAGCATAGTGATGATCGGCTTGCTCCTATACTTCACAAGCGTGGCATTAAATTGCTCACAAGCATTATTCAGAAGTGCGTCATTTTTTGGGCCGGGGCTGAAGCGGCTCTTGCTCCATGTGTCTTGTGGGTTGTTCTGCAGGTATGCCGCG
>QANZ01004755.1:152334-165142 GCA_003254925.1 Chamaecrista fasciculata
GTCAGCCGTTAACGGCCACATCAGCGGAGTAACGGCCACGTCAGCGTCCTCCCAAACGGCAATTTCACGGAAGGACTAATTTGACTAACGTTTGTAAAATTCGGGGACCTATTTGTCAATTTCCTAAATTCGGGGACCAATCTGACAGCGACCCAATAATCCAGGGACCGATTTGGGAGTTTACTCAAAAAAAAATTTAAACTTTTATTATACATATTTATATTTTATACTACTAAATATTTTTTAATGGTATGAAATACATATATATTATTATTTTTATCAATTTTATATTAAAAATATACATAAAATATATACTTAATCTTAATTAAATCAAAATTTTTTAACAATCAAGCCAAATTAAATGTTTATTAATAAAAACATCATTAAATTGATCCAAAATTAATTGTTTTACCAATATATATAAGTTAAAAAATATATAAAATGAATAAATGATGTTTATGTTAAAAAAAAAAATTGGCCCGGACAGACCTGGGTCTATCCAGGGCCGGGTCTCAAGTCGGCCAAACTCCCCGCCCGGCTCATGTACACCCATGAGAATCACAACAACCATCACATTCATGAAATCCTAAGCAAACACAGAACGAAGTAAAGCTTTGAATGAGGAGAGAAAAAAGAAACCCTACCTAAACAATGATATAGTCCTTCAAACTTCAACTTTTTTCACTTTCCCAACTAAGGGCGTAACTTTTAGTGGCCCTTTATCTGTTCATCTAGCTGTCTGATCTTCAAAATAAGACTAGGGATGGATTTCTCTCTTCCTAAGCTTCGAAACAACTGGTGGATCATGACGATCGGACCACGGGATATGAAGTTATACCCCTTTCTTCCTCCTCCGCCAGCCACCGTCTCTCTTTCTCCTTCTCAAAATTTTGATTGTGTAAAAAAATGGAATGCTTCTCCTTCACTCCAGTGTTTCATTAGCAAAGGGGGTAGGTAGCAATTTTCCAAAATTGCTAAGTCACCCCTCCACCATATAACTTATTAGATTTCCCCCTTACCCCTTTTACTTTCTCAGTTGAGTCCCAACAAGAGTCTAATTTAAATGTTTAGTTTTTCTTTTAGTTAACTCACAATTAGTTTCATTTTGATCCTCCAATACCCATTATTAATTTTAAACCCCCGTTTTCTATATTTTTATCTTCTCTCCAAAATACAAACTAGTAACATATAAGGCCAAAATGCACTTTTGGTCCCATAATTTTTGCTAAAGTCTCAATTTGGTCCCATAAATTTTTTTGTTGCACTTTTGGTCCTATATCTTTTGCTAAAATTGCTTATTTGGTCCCATGTTGCATTTTTTATCCCTTATCTTGAGGTCATGTTGCAGAATTGGTCCTATATCTCTTAGTCAGGTTGCAGAATTGGTCCTATATCTTTGGGTCAAGTGCGAAATCGGTCTCATATCTTCTTATCAAATGGGACTGGTGGTGAAACTTTTGCAAAGATATGCGATCAATTCTGCAACTTAATCAAAAGATATGAGACCAAAAGTGGTACATGACCAAATTTGTCACTTTTTACAAAGATATGAGACCAAAAGTACAATAAAAAAAAGTTATAGGACCAAATTGAGACCTAAACAAAAGTTATGAGATTAAAAGTGCACTTTGACCTACATATAATTAAAGTGTTATTAGCCATCACACCAATTCCTCAATATAAAACCCCAAACATCCAAACTTTACATTTATGTCCTAAATTTCCAAAACAAAAAAGAAATTCAAATAACTAAAAAATTCATAGTCACACTTATGTCGCAATAAATCTTCAAGAATGTTACACCGCTCGTTAAATGGGCTACCTTGGATAGCACAAAACATAATATATTAATTTCCTTTTACTAGTTATATTATAAAAATGATAAAATGACATAATAAAAATTATAAAAATGACTAAAATAACGGAAACTAACTAAAAACATAAAAATTACACAACTAACACAAGTTAGGCTTAAAACTCATTAATATAATAAGGTCTAGATAATTCAGATTTATAAAGTTATTACGATTATTCTTGATGAGTAATATTTTTGTACAATTGAAATCGTAAACAAATAAAGTTAAATTAGGCCCTAAAGTGAGTTTAGGACCAATGTTCAATAATTGTTCATGTTTTGGTCTTGGATATGTATATATTTAAACTCGATTATTTGAGCTTATTTGTTAAAGATTCTAAGTCGTAGCTTTGAACTTGTCGCAATTGGACTTGAAGCGAGATAGATATGACTAACTTCGTCCGTTTTACCATGAAATGAATAGCTCGCTTCTGGAGCTCAATTTGACCTAATTTGCTAATAATCCCACAATTGGAAAAGAACTCATTAAAAGCAATATGTAACTTCAAACGCGTCGCATTCAAATTTAAAATGAGAAAAATATGATAGTCACATTCCGTCATTAGTGTTAGAAATTTAATAGATAAATATACATTTGTTCATCTAAACTAAGAATATAAATGCGAAACATACCTTCAGCCATTGACTAAGAATAGAAAACTCAAGAACACTAGAACTAAAATAAGAACTATAATATGAGTACTTCCAGCCTTAGTTTCTCATATAATGTGATGGTGTTTGCTTAAGGTGATGAGAAACAAGGTCTAGGGGACTCATATTTATAGCAACCTTGAGGGCACCACTCCATCAATGGTGACATAAGTTACAAATGGAGAATTGAATACACATATATAATGTAGGTTAATGAATTTTAAAGGGCTCTAAATGTAGGAAAGCAAAATTGAAATTGGACCATCAAATAGGACATCAATTAGAATTAATTGAATTAAAACGTAAAAAACTTACAATTGGAACCAAAGAGTAAAACTTTTGGAAAACTAGTAGAACTGAAATTGTAAGAAAAAAAAAGAGGATAAAGGGCTTGATTGCAACTTATCCCAAAGATAAAGGGCCAAATGTATATTTTGACCATTTATTTAATTATGAAATATTTCGGCACCCCAACTTCATCCTGTTCCTTTTGCAGGATATTAATTTCCAAGACCCTTGATCAGTCCCGACTCCAGGAACCACTCCATAGTATGTAATTAGATTTTGATTTATTGAATCCGCACAACACAAGCAGTGATTAAACGTAAAATATAGAAGAATAGATCGATGGAGAAGTTGTGTATTATTCATGGAATGCTCTGATATTTATATAGAGTGTACACATGCAGTAAGCCTTTCATCATTTGACTTAATTAGCTAGTGGAAAGTAGAGAATTAAGAGTATTCATGATACATGTATTATGTTAAGTAATTAATATACATGTATTATGTTAAGTAATTAATAAAAGAGAAAAATGAGAGAAAGATATATATATATATAGGTATACATAATTATTACATGGTGGTGAAGAGTTATTGAATGCCAAAGGTATGGAATTGCCCTGTGGGAGAATTCTGAGATCTCTTCATATATATGAGTGATAAGTAGTGATTTTGAGACAAAGCTAGACAGCTCCCACCAGCCGATGATGGTGGTGGACTGGTGGGAGAGAGATGATGAGAATGACGAGGTTGAAAATTGAAGGCATTACAATTTATAAAGGGACACACACATAGTTCTCTAGTAATGATATTTTTGTGAGAACACTTATTATTTGGTTCTGAATTTACACCGAATCAATTAATCAATCCCTGAATAATCAAAATATACTACTCAGTCTCTGTATTATTGTAATTGTCAACGATTTGGTCCCTGTGTTAAATTCAGAGACCAAATAGTATTAATTTAGTATAAATTCAGGTATAAAAAAAATATACAATTAGTTCAAATTCAGAGACTAAATCGTCACTATGGATCAAATAGTTGATAATTGAAATAGTTTAGGGACTAAATTGTGTATTTAGATTATTCAAGACCGATTAATTGACTTTGTATAAATTCAAAGACTAAATAGTAAATTTTCTTTATCTTTTTTGAACTTTGGGCTTTGCCGAATTAATTTAACTTATTTACATTATACATTTGATTATAGGTGGAAGAGTCTCCTAACAATAATAACTACATTTGGAAGTTTCGAATCTAAGATTTTACCTTGAGCGATAACTACTTACTATTTGGACCAACAAGACGATGATTCTATGACAATGAATTTGTGTGATATCTTCCATGGAATATGAGGCAACCACCTTCTAATTTCATCAACATATATGTGCACACTTTGATTAATGATCACTCACTTGTCACCATCACTCTCACACTACCCACCACCACCTTCCCACTATCTTTCTTTAATTTTCTAAATTTTGAACAGAATTATTTATCAAATGTGATTTCTTTATGTGCAATGTGCTCATCATGTCTAAATTATGGTTACATATGATTGGAAGAACAAGTGTGTCCTTATTGATCCAAATTCAACCCATTCTTGTGCATTATAAGATTTAAAATAACATGTCTTTCATTGCTCATATATATATAAATGCACCAAGGAAAATGCATGGGAAATGGTGGTTTACGTACAATTTCCGATTCCATCCACGCTCTGGCTGAAGAAAAAGATCGAAACGTACGTCATGCACAAGGAAATTAATTGTTTTCTGTTTTTAATAACTAAAAAACAAGGCAAAACACCATTTCATGCCCCTAACGTTTGCAGTGATTTTCAGTTATGCCCTTAATGTTTCATTTTGTTCAGGTATGCCCTCAATGTGCAACCAACGTTTCAATTATGCCCTCAATTTTGACTCAATGCACATGTGGCAATTTTTTTTGCNTCGAAACCCACACACACACCTCACACCCTCGAGACGCATACCTTCTTTTAACCTTTTCCCAAAGTTTTCAAATCACCATTATCCATCATCACCCACTATCCATCACGGAGAGAGAGAGGGGAAAAAAAAAATTTTCGAACTAAGTCTCTAAATGCATCTTCTTCCTTCCTTCCTTCATGTTCAAAAAAAAATCTTCTTTCTTCCTTCCGCCGCCCCGGCTTCATCATCGTCTCAGTCTTCACTCTGTTCGCTCCGCCGCGCCGAATCGTTGTCGTCGGCTTTCTCTGGCCTCGTTGTTGTCGGCATCGTCAGGCTTTGCCGTCGGCTTCATCATCCTGCTCGTCGTCTTCGTCGTTTTCATCAGCGTCGTCTTCGTCGTGGTCATCAGTGACGGCGGTGGAGCAGGCGACGTCGACTTAGAGGAGATCTGGTTTTTTTTTTTTAAGGAAGGCAGTGTCGCAGGGGAAAAAAAATGGCTGAACCGGTTTGGGAGACGGTCCAGCGGGTGGACCGGGTTTTCCGGTTTTTTGCCGGTTATTCCCGGTCCATTCCGGTTCAACCCACACTTCGGTTTTTTGGGTTGAACCAGACCGCCTTGCTCTTCGGCTCCCGGTCGGACCGGCCGGTCCGGGTTTAACATCACTGGTTATCCTAAAAAGATAGAAAAACAAGAACAACGTTTATACGTTCTCAATTCAATATTTTAGAAAAGGCGGAAGATTCAAGTTTAATTAAGGAGACAATAATTTTATCCAAAAGTTACAAAATGTTTCTCTCTCCCTCGCGCCTCCTCAGTCCTCACGCTTTTTTCTATTACAAACCTTAAAATTAAGAGGAAACTTACTATTTGGTCCCTCATTTTTCATAGTTTCAACGATTTGGTCCATGCACTATTGAAATATACTATTTGGTCCCCCAATAATTACAAATGTTAACTCGTTAATTCCTGTAATATCTCTCTGTTACTAAAATCGTTGATTTGGCCGTTAAGTGACCATGTGGCATGTTAAATGCCACATATTAGTGCCACATGTGAAAAAGCACTTAAATTTTGAATATAAGTACTTTCACCCTAATTTTAAGTGTTTGGATGAGCTTTTATTAAAAAAAAGGAGAAGTTGAATAAAAAGTAAAAATACCGCTTAATTCAGAAGGCTGTTTCTATAGCTTTTTATAAAAAAAGCCTTTGCGAAAGAGTTATATGAAAAGGCGGGAGAGATTTAATTGAAATAAAAAGTAAAAATACCGCTTAAAGCATTGGACAACAATTAAGAATTAATTGGAATTAGGGCTGTTCAAATCCAATCCAATCCAAACTCAACCGATCAATCCAATGCAAACTGATCAAAACCGATCAAAACCAATCATCTAATTGGTTGAATTGGATTGAAAATGATGAAAACCGATTAGTTCGGTTCGGATGGTTTTGAAAACCAAAAACCGACCGAACCAAACCGAACTATGTTAATAATTTAATTAAATATTATTTATATTATATTAAATAAAAAACATCCCTATCTCTAAACTTAATTTCTTCATTTTTTATTTTCCCTTAATTAGTCGTCCCTCACACTCAAATTTAGTCACTTTTTATTTCACAATTCATAATTTTACACTTCATCCTTCCTTCATCACTTCATCTTCAATCTTTATCCTTCATCACAATTTACAGTTTCTAATCTTTTCTTATATTTTCTAGATTTTTATATATTTTGTATTTTTTAGATTTTTAACTTAATGAATATATAAAAAACCGATTAACCGATCCAATCCAAACCGATTAAAGTCGGTTTGGATTGGTTCGGTTGACCTAAAATGACTGGATTGATTGGATGGCTTTAGTTGTCATCCAATTTGTTCGGTTCGGTTGAAAAAAAATGTCAAAACCGATCCAAACCGAAGTTTGAACACCCCTAATTGGAATTCTTAATTGTTGTCCAATGAATTATGGCATTGACCAATTCTAATTCTTGCTATGCACATCTCTTATTTTTTGCATTCTATTTTTGTATTATTTTAATTTTAAAATTTGCAGAATAAATTTTTTTATCATAAGAAATAATTACTTTTAATATTATTTTTAGTAAATTTCATATATTAAAGAGTAAACTAACAATTTCGTCCTTAAAAGATTATTGAGCTAACAACTCATTATATGAAAGATTGAAATTAGGGGTGGCAATCTCAACCCATTACCCACCAACTCAACCACAAAATTAACAACCCAACCCATTTAGATAATGGGTCAAGATGGGTTGGGTCCAAAATTGACCCATTAAATTTGGGTTGAGTTGGGTAAAACCGTTACCTAACCCAACTCAAATTTGTATCAAAACTACGTAGTTTTATGAGAGGGGGTGAATATGCAATTTTATACATTTTTGCAAAAATTAAAAATGCCCCCCAAAAAGTTTCAAAATTTATAAAAACATCCCTAAACCATAAAATTTGAGGACTAAAATGAAAATTTTAAAAAAAATTTGGACCAAAATTGTAATTTTGAAAAATATTTGGAAAAAAGATAAAATTACAAATTAGTCCTAAATTTGAAAAAAAAAATTCACTTTAGTCCCACCAAACTGTGAGTTCAGTTGGAGGAAGATGAATTTTGAAAATTTTTGCAAAAATTACATAATGCCCCTAAATATTTTCAAAATTTACAAAAAAGTCCCTAGACTAAATAGTATTTATATTATTGTCACTTGAAATATTTAGGGGCATTATGTAATATTTTCAAAAATTTGCAAAATTCATCTTCTTTCCAGTGAACTCAAAGTTTGGTGGGACTAAAATGCATTGTTTTTTCCAAATTTAGGACTAATCTGTAATTTTATACCTTTGCTTGTTTTCATCTGTTTGCACGGTCCCTTCACCTCCATCTTCGACTGAGACTTGTACTCCGTCATTCCTTCGCTCGCTTGCTCGATTGGATTGTACCAAAGCACTCCCAGTCTTCTCTCTTTCTTTTCTTTTCTAACAAAGCTTGTAGATCTGAGATTCAATTTTCCAGATCTACTAATTTCTGGAGGCTCTCTCTCTAAGATTTTCACGATTTTGAGATTCACTCATTCCGCAGATTTATCAATTTTTCTTCATTCTTTCTTCACAGTTTTTCTTTCATCTTCTTTTTGCTCAAATTTTTTAGTGAAACGAAGCTATTAGCTTATTCCTCACAAACGGCGCGCCAAATGATACGGATATCGTATATCACCCCGGTCAGCTCCATGTCCTGGTACCTGCAAGGGTCAGTCTAGCCGTGGGGAAGGCCCCCATGGTGATACTCCGACGCCCAAGTCAGTGTGGTATAGGAGAAGGTAAAATGAGAGAATGAGACATACCTGCCTTAGATTTATATAGGGCACTGAGTGGCGTTTGAGTAATCTCACTTGAGGACTATTCCTTGAAGGGTCTTTTTTTGGAGGGGTCTTCTTGGAGAGGTCCGACTATTCTGCTATATCAAGAATAATGAGGAGTGGCGTAGGTATAAGAGATGTGAGCAAGATAAAAATGGATGACAGAGGGATATGATTTGGTTTTTGAAATTTTAGGGTTTGTTGGAAATGGTAAAGTAAAACATGAACAGTACAATTGATTCCTGTGTTTGCTTGTGTATTTGTGTAGGAGAGATAAAGAATAATGAGAGGAATGAAACTATTAACCTACTCATTGATTAATCAAACTAATTGATTCCTGGGTTGCTTTCATTATTTCTAATTTTCAAAATTTAGAAATAAACACATTTTTATATTTTTATTCTCAAAATTATATTTTGACTTTGCAAACCAATCATATTTTCTAAATATCAAAATTCTGAAAATGAAAACTATTTTTAAGATACAAAAACATGAAATATGAAAATAGGAAATGTTTTCATGAACCAAACACCTAGTATGTGCTTCTAATGGACATTTTCCATTTTCAATATATTTTTTTCATCAACCTTGCTCTGATATATATGCATCAGTTTGAGATATAAATGTTTAACACAGCAACATCTTTTGGTTGCTATGAACTTTTAGAGCTGGAAACGAAAAGTAAACAGCTCGTTATTTAATTTTGGCTTAGGGATAGTTGGATTTAATTGCAGAAAATCGGTATATAAGAGCAAGCTAAACTATCACTGATTTAGTTGAAACTTGAATTTGGTTGTTGATTTGATTGGAATCCGCAATATTTTTCTTCAAAATACACACTTTTGCTAGCTTTTTTCTTTAAAAAAACTAACAGTCACCCAGTATATGATGTAAATTCAATTTGTAATGATGTATTCACAATATTTCACTAATCAAGAATATCTATATTACTATATTCTTGTATGCTTGAGATTCTTGACCTCAGTCCATATGCATTATAGTCATAATTATATGGTAGTTATATTTTGAAAATTAATGCATTTGTGGTCATATATTTCTATGTAATTAGTTGTTATATTATTTTAAACCGTATGATTAATCTAATAAATAAGATTAAATCACATGATAATTTATTCATATCACAAGTATATATATAATTAAATATTTTTTTTGTTCCCAATGTTTATTGTTAATTTTATTCTCAAATTTCATATTTTAGCCAATTTTATTATTTGTTCTAACTTCTTCTAAATATTAAGGACGAGTTTCATATGGTTAATTATAGGGGTGTTCATGGGCTGGGTTGGGTTGGGTTGGGTTTAGGGCGGGTTGGTTCGGGCTCACTAAATTATTTGGCGGGTTGGGTTGGCTTGGGCTAAAGGAAATAATTGAATCAACTCAAACCAACCCAAACCAAACAGTGGCAGGTTGGTTTGGGTTGGGTTGGCGGGTTGGCCCATACTAGTTTTTTTTTTATTTTTTATATATTTATTTTATAAAAAATTTGGTCTCTTTTAAATTTTTTCTTTAATTTGGTCCTTCACAATTTGTTTTTTATGGACTAAATTGAGAATAAAAATCTATGAATTGACCAAATTGTAAAAATAATATTATTTGTGATATTAAAATATAATTTTAACTAAATAAAAATTTAATTTAATTTTTTATTTAATATTTTTGCGGGCTGGCGGGTTGGGTTGGGTTGAGCGGGCTCAAAATCTTAGAACCCGCAGCCCAACCTAAACCATAACGGGCTCAAGTTTTTGAACCCAAACCAACCCGCCAGCCCAACCCAAACTAGTGGGTTGGGTTGATTTTGGCGGGTTTGCCCAACCCAATGAACACCCCTAGTTAATTACATGTAATATAAAATTAGTGAAAAAACTCAAATACTAACTCATTAAAAATCATAATAGAATTGGTCATTAATTTATTGAAATGATTTAGTTAAATAATAAAATCTACCAAAATATGAAACTTTAGGGATGAAATTGACAATAAACCAAGATTAGAGTCAAAATAATAAAAAAAATTGATATAAATTAGAACAACTAGAATAAACTTGTCTAAGTAATAAGAAAAATGAAGGAGAATTTCTGCAAATTTTTATAACCGAGCAATGTTGGAAGGTGATGGGCCATAATATTATTTTGTTGTAAGGGATAAGTCTATAGTAAGACTTTAGAACTATTATTCTAAGAGATACTAAGAAGAAGGAAAACACTCATTATATTATCAAACCATTTCAACTCTTACAATACACTTAGTCCTATTTATATTATCATCTAAAGACTCTTCAACTTAAACTCATTAATACAATAAATCACACCCGATCAAAGTTCAAAGTATATGACTTTTAATAACATAAACTCATAAATAGGACTAAGATTAGTCCATGAATGCTAGACTATGCTTGAAAGCTCCACAAAACACAAAAAGGAACGGAGAAATTCTCTTGAGTTCTCTTAATTTTAAGGTCTTTAGATTCAAAAGACACAAATGACTAGTACTCTTAAGTGTACGCATACCATTATCGTCATAAAGATACTTATTCCTAAAGATCAAAACATCCTCACCTTGATTTTTGAAGCCTAACACGTTCCACCACTGGTGCCTAGAAAAATTACCAAGACTTGATAATGGTGGCATCATCTTTACAAGAGGAACCCACGAGTGTGGATCGCCATACACTTTCATGATCCATAAAGTGGGGTTTTCCAAATCCAACCAAATATCGTAAACAAATAGCATCCCATCACATTCTGTGAGTTGGAGTTCTCTTGAAATTGGAATATACTGCGTATCTTGTAAAGGAGGAGGCAGAGGCATTTCATCAAACACTTCATCTGCAAAATGGAATGACAAAATACTAACATATTTCATATTAGTTCTTTTCAACCAATGCGAAGCCCCTTTGACATAAGCTGATTCAAAAGACATCCGGTCCATTCGAAATATCAGAAATTGTCCATTCGTTACTATTGCCAATGCCACTTGTTTTGTACAGCGGAGCCACAATTGGAGGATCTCTCACAACATTGTCGCGATAAACACAAACTAATTTAAATTGGTTGCTGCGAGGATCGTTTTCAAACCCTTTCTGTAGGATTGTGACGTTCGACGGCATTTGATAATTCTGTCCCCGTGTAAACTTAAACTTGTTAAGAATAGGGTTCCATAAACAAAAATATCTGTAGCAAAAATCTATGAAGCATAAAACCCCATTGCAAGAACCAATTACACCATAATAAAATTTAAATTCAGAACAGGCTGCTGAATCTGTACGATAAACAGCACACAGAGACTCGTTCAAGACATCGTATACACTCAGACTCAGATTGAGGGATGGAGGCGGAGCCATAGCAAAGTGGTAGAGAATGTTATTTGAGTGTTCGTGATACGAGTCCCACGTCGGATAGTTAGCTGAAGGTAAAGCACTATATAAGACTTTGGGTTCTCCAACTTCGACAATTAGCTTTTGAGGTGTGGTTCTCCCAAGGGCTTATACTCGTATCAATTGGTGCTTTCATTGAGAGCCCTTCGACACGGAAGGGGCGACCTATAGGCTGGATTAAGGTACGTACGATGGAGCCGCCAAAAGTGGAAAGGGCTATCAATGGACCAGTGTCGATAGAGTGGGCCGCTGTAGACGTCGGCTTTCGAAGGGTTAGCTGAAGGTAAAGCACTGTATAAGACCTCAGCCTCTTCAACTTCAACAGCTGGCTTTATACTCGTATCAGCCTTCTCCCAAGGGTTTATACTCGTATCAGTTTGATTGTGTCAAAAGTATCATGACTCATGAGAGTGTTTGAGGTGAGCAGAAAGGAAGGATGATTTGTGAATCAAGGAACGATAGGTTTTGGAAACAGAACGGAATCTGAAGATGGATTTCGCGGGAAGACGTTCAAATATGGAGATTACCAAATGCTCTGGAAGATGAGAACAAGATTGCTCGGTTCTCCTTCTCTTTTTCGTCGTTTTCGTCGTCTCTGTGCTTCTGCTTCTCTTTTCCCTCATCATATACAAGAGCTAGGGTTAGGTCAGAATCCGAAGGCTGAAAGGAAATTTGAGAAACGAAGGAGACGACATTACAACAATCTTTACGACTCATCCTAAATATATATAGGCGACTAAATTAGCTACCATTTATTTATTGATCAATTCAATTAATAAACATAGGCCAAAAGTGAACTTTTAGTCCCATACTTTTGCTTAGGTTTCAATTTGGTCTCGTAACTTTTTTTCTTGCAGTTTTGGCCCATATCTTTGGGTCAGATGTAGAATTGATCTTATGTCGTTGGATTAAGTGAGATTGATGGTAAAATGTTTTGCAAAGATATGAGACTAATTCTGTAACCTAACTAAAAAATATGAGATTAAAAGTGATACGAGACTAAGGTTCTGTTTGGGAGCAAGTTAATTTTAATCCAATCTCATCCAAATGGATGAGATGAGATTATTTTTTAATTGGATGAGATGAGATGATGTATTGGTGTTTGGGTGATTTTAGTGATAATGATGTTAAATAGGGTGTGAAATTATATAAAAGGGTATGTAATAATTGTGGTTGGTAGAAATAAGTTTATGGATTTTTGTAATTTGTATAGAGGTAGAAATGGTAGGAAATAATGAGATGGGATGGAGATAATGAGATGAGATGATAGGTGTTTGGTTGTGTTTTGATTGAAATAATATTGAGATGAGATGATATTGG
>QANZ01004755.1:166832-177042 GCA_003254925.1 Chamaecrista fasciculata
ACTTGGATTTGGATTGACCCCTAACCCTCAATTCAAAATTTTCTCATCCTCACAATTTCCAATACCATATCACACTTCCCAATATCATCTCATCTCAATCTCAATCTCATCTCAATCAAAACACAACCAAACACCTATCATCTCATCTAATCTCATCTCATTATCTCCATCTCATCTCATTATTTTCTACCATTTCTACCCCTATACAAATAACAAAAATCCATCAACTTAATTCTACCAACCACAATCATTACATACCCTTTTATATAATTTCACACCCTATTTAACATCATTATCACTAAAATCACCCAAACACCAATACATCATCTCATCTCATCCAAATAAAAAATAATCTTATCTCATCCATTTGGATGAAATTGGATTGGATTGGATTAGGATTTAGTGTCTCCCAAACAGACCCTAAATCTGCAACCTTTTGGTCTGGAAGGGGAAAACAAGATTGCTCGGTTCTCATGAGGATGGATAAGATCCTAGGAAGCATGGACACTGACACGGACACGGGACACGACACGGACACGGACACAGCGACACGCTAAACTCTCAAAATTACGCGACACGACACGCCATATATTTATATATATAAATAATTAAATATTCATAATTTTTAATGAAAAATTTAAAAATTATAAGTTTTATTCATAATATATGTCATGTGTATTATTATTTTCTCTTATATGTCATGTTAAAGTCACAAAAAATTGATTTATATTTTAAAATTTATGAATATGTGTCGTGTCAGTGTCGTACGGGTGTCGGACACTGACACGTGTCCGACACGGCGACACGCCCTCAAAATGAAGTGTCCATGCTTCTTAGATAAGATCGAAATTGGAGTTAGCTTTTGAGGAAATGCCTTACCTTTTATCCTCCTAAGGAAATATGATTGCCAATCCCATTTAACTGAATTGAAAATGCAATTAAATAAGATTCATTGACCATGCAATTTCCTTGTTAGAGTGGTGAGACTCCCCTCCTTTTCGCACTTTGATTTTCGTCCCCTTTTCCAACCAAATTCGTTTTCATCTTTTACCCTGCATTGGGTCAAATTATTAAAGAAGAAACATGACTTTAATTCTTGAAATTAACCCTCATAAATTTGATCCAAAAAAATTCAAAAATTTCCCATAGTTTATAGTTGGAAAACACACCAAATTATTAGAAATAAATCTAAATTGAATGCACAAAAACACCCTCATGAATTTTGATCCATGAATTTGGCGTTTCTCATTAAAATATAAAATCACATGATTTTCCTTTCTCATCAAAACCCTCACATTTTGACCTTCTTTTTTTCCTTTTTCTTATTTACATTATTAAAAAAAGTTATAAAAAACTAAGTTTATTTATTTACAAAATTGACCCGACCAAATGCGGTGTTTACAATTGATAAACTGGAAAATGGCTTGCACTTACCTAGTTCACCGGGATGGGCTGCAAGAGCCAAGTGTTGAGCAAGAACCTGCAAGAGCTTCACAGGGGGGCCCTGCGAAGTGTACTCCGACGCTCAAGTTAGTAAGAGAGTAATCAGAGAGTAAGAGAATTTCAGAGTGTAAGAAGTAGCTAACCTTGAACTGGTGAGATGGGCTCTATTTATAGAGCAGGGAGGAGAGAGGTGGTCAGCGCGCGGGGCGGACCACGTAACTGGACACGATCTCCACCAGCGAAGATGGTGGAGACCGAGATTTGCGGAGCAAGGCAATCGTGGGTGATCGGGTGTTGCGTCGATAGGCGGGCGCCTAGAAACTGGAGATCGTGGGTATGAGCAAGTTAGTAGCCCACGATCCCCCGTAGCGTGGATTACGGAGCGAGGTAGTCGTGGATGGATACGTGTCATTGGGGGACGCGCGCCAAGACCCAGGATGGATCACGGCCGCCCCTAATTGTGCTTAGGGCGCCCGATTGGCTCGAGGGCGCCTCTGGAGGTGCGGAGGGGAGAAGAGGCCCGGTGCGAGGGCCGTTTAGGCGTACGCCCAAATAGTGATGTATCAACAATGATAATGATAATAAGAAGTTTTTTCATCAAAATTCAATATAAAATAATTGGAAGATAAAAAAAAATTGTAAAGTCAAGTATATTTTTTTAGTCTTAATATATATAGGCGCCTAAATTACCTACCATTTATTGATCAATTCAATTAATAAACATGGGCCAAAAGTGAACTTTTAGTCTCATAACTTTTGCTTAGGTTCAATTTGGTCTCATAACTTTTTTTTGTTGCATTTTTGTTCCATATCTTTGGGTCAGATGTAGAATTGGTCTTGTATCTTTGGATTAAGTGAGATTGATGGTAAAACGTTTTGCAAAGATATGAGACTAATTATGCAATCTGACTAAACGATATGAGACTAAAAGTGATACGAGACTAAATTTACAACCTTTTGTAAAAATATGAGACCAAAAGTGCAACAAAAAAAGTTAATAAACTAAATTGAGACCTAGGTAAAATTTATGAGACCAAAAGTGCACGCTGACCATAAAAATATTCAATATATAAAAATAAATTCAATTTTTAAATGATAATAATCATATTTTAAATTAGTTCTATACTAAAATAAATTTTTATAAAACAATGAATAAGAAAATAGAAAGTAACGAAAAATAATTAAATGACTTTCTAAAACTTGTTAAATGTTATTATAAAGTAAAATAACAGGTCCCTGGATTGGTTTAACAAGTTTTAGAGTAAGTTTTAGAAAGTGTCCCAAAACTCTTCCAAACGTTCTAATTTAATCCTTAAAAATATTAAAAACTCTAAAACCCTAAACTCTAAACTCTAAAACCCTAAACCCCAAAACCCTAAAACCCTAAACTCTAAATCCCTAAACCCTAAAATCTTAAACCCTAAACCCTAAACCCTTTTTTTTCTTTAATCTTCATCTTTCTCTTCCCAAATAAATTTTTCTTTTTAAATTTTCATCTTCATCTTATCCCATTATTCTCAATTCCCCCTCTTTTCATCATCTTCATTCATTTTATTCCCAAATCTTCAAAATAAAATTGTAAAATGTCTCAAAACTCATTTGTTTTAAGCTCATCAAAGATGTTATTGAAGTAACTAAAAAAAAATCAGCAATTTACCTTTGTTTATTCTTTACAGCTTTTTATACTTGATACATAGAACATGTAAGATGCTTCCATACTCCTTAACCAAAATTTTCTCATTTTTGATCCCCAAAACAAGAAAGAGTTATCATATCAGAAACATAACCCTAATGTTTTTTTTCTTTTTGAATTATCCAAGGCCCAAACTACCCTTATGATTTATTCATCTCAACAGAAAGAAGTGATTTCCAATAAACTGAAGAAAATATCTAAGTGCAAGATAAGAATAGTTCAGCAAGAAGAGATAGATAAAAAGTCCTAAACTTAATGACAAATACGACAGATATACACATACCCTTGGATGTTCTTCTCATGTAATTGCCTCTTCCCTCTGAAATTCCTCAGATTTGGTGAGGTAAATCGTCCTCCCAGGAAAAAATGCTACAAATTTGGCCTCTATTCCCCACATATCACAGCCACCAGCCATACTCATCATCAATGGTGAGAAAAAAAGCCTCACAAAAGCAATTATTCTAGCACCTGAGTCACAACTAGAAACACAAAGCTCCTCAGCAACCTCTGAACATCAGACACCTAATAATGAAGAAAATATCGCATGGAAACTTAAATAGGCACCGACGTACCGATTCTTGAGAGTGACATTTGGTAATACTCACACAGGCAAATAAACAAACAGTTGATGAGCGTGGTTGATCAGTACAACGGCAAGTAACTAGAAGTTGGATATAGCAGACAAGACGAGCAATTATTTCTATAATAAAATACTAAAATCATTTGATTATTTAATCCTGCCAATGCATAAATCAATGGTTCTTTTAGCTGGCTTTGTCGCCATTTTTGTTTCAGTTTTCTGTCCAAGAGGCATCTCAGAGGCCACCGACTCGCCTTGTACGGCAAGTTCTTTGGTTTCACATTTTCTCCTCACTCTTATATACTAAGTACTAAATGAAACATTCAGGACCAATTTAAAATGTGCCTGAAACATTTGGGATCAATTTAAAGTTTTAACTTATTTTTATATTTCAAAACAAAAATATTTACTATTATGAATTTAATATGGAGAGGGTACCTCCGTACTAGGGGTGTCAAAATGGGCCCAAGCCCGCGGGCCCAACCCGGCCCGCTAAATGGGTGGTCTTGGGCTTTAAAATATAAGCCCGTTTAAATGTGGGCTTAAATGGGCGGGCCCGTTTAGCCTGCGGGCTAAACGGGTACGGGGCGGGCTACCCGCGGGCTTAAACGGGCTTTTGTTTTTTTTTTTTAAATAAAAACTGGGCCTATCAACAAAAAAAAAATCTGCACTAAATAGTAAAAAAAAAACATATTTGGCCCAATTATTATTTTTGGCCTGTTGACAGAAAAAAATATATATTTTTAGCCCAAAACCAATACAGTTTTACAAAAAAAAAATAGTTTTAATTAAAAAAAAAGTCTGCGGACCGGCCCGTTTAGCCCGCGGGCTTTGACGGGCGGCCCGCAAACATCGTTTCCGTGGCCCGTTTTTAAACGGGCCGGCCCGCCCCAGCCCGCCAAGAGGCGGGCCCATTGCGGGCTTGGCCCGTTTGACACCCCTACTCCGTACCAAAAGTCCAAAACTGAACTTGTTGGTGCTAGACCTAGACTTAAACCTAAACCCACAGATAAAATTTCAAGGTCTGAATATGAGTATTTTTTGAGAATTAAAATAGAATAAAAAATAGTTTTAAGATCAAAATAAAATTGACCCTATAATTTGAAGACTAAAATGAGGTTTTGACATATTAATAAAAACAAGGGTAAATTACACTTTGGTACCCTGTGGTTTGACCTTATTTCATTTTGGTACCCTGTGGTTTGAAACCTGACACTTTGGTACCCTGGGATATTCTCCATTAACACTTTGGTACCCTTTGGAGCTATTTTGTAATTTTAACTATAACAAATTTTTGTAAAAATTACATATTGACCCCAAAAGTTTTTTAAAATTTTCATTTTAGTCCCTAGATAATATGTATCCAGGGACCTATTTGTAATTTTTTGAAAATTTTTTGGGGTCAATATGTAATTTTTGCAAAAATTGTTATGGTTAAAATTACAAAATAACTTCAAAGGGTACCAAAGTGTTAATGGAGAATACCACAGGGTACCAAAGTGTCAGGTTTTAAACCACAGGGTACCAAAGTGAAATAGGATCAAACTACAGGATACCAAAGTGTAATTTACCCTAAGAACAAAGATACTCTTGGCTTAGGTTTGTTTGGATTGAGGATATTGATGAAGAAGGAAGGGGGAGTGGAGAGGTTTGAGACTTCTTCCCTTGTTTGGAAACAAGGAGATTGGAGGGGAAGAGAATGAGAGATCAGTTATTCATCCCTCTTCCTCCTGATTCCTTCACAAATTATAAATACCTCAAATTGGGGTATTTTGGAGGAGGAGCTACTTCACTAAACAAATGGGAGATTAATTTTCTTTTACTCTCTCCCTTGTTTGGAGAAGTAGTTCCTCCTCTAAAATACCTTAATTTGGGGTATTTGTAATTTGTGAAGAAAGGATGAGGAAGAAGGATTAAAAGTTAATCCCTCAATTTCTTCCCCTCAAATCTTCAAATTTCTAAACAAGAGGGAGAGGTCTCAAACCCAGTGATGTGAAAATCGGACCGGACCGGCCGGTCGGACCGTTACCCGAAGATACAAGCGAGTTGGTTCAACCATTTGAACCGGAATGATGGTTGGACCGGATTGGACCAGAAATAACCGGCCAAGAACCGGAACCAACCGCTAGACCGGACCGGCGGTTCTGAATTTTTTTTACAAAAAATCGTTTTTGCTCCTTGTAAGGATCGAACCCATGCCCTTTCTTCACACTCCCAACGCCTTTACCATCCCAACTGTGAGGCTCTGTTAGCTTTCTCTTACCAATTGTTTTACTTATCTAATAAATTAATAGATTTAATGCATCTCTTAGACCCAAAAAAAAATATAGAGGGTTTATATTTAATATATTAAAAATAATTATTTATTACGTCATCCGGTCCAAACATCCGGTCCGACCAATTCAACCGATCCGACCATGAACCGAACACTTGTCCGAGTCTTTGTCCAGTTCAATTATGACAACACTGCTCAAACCTCTTCCCTCCCCCTCCCTTCTCCATCAATATCCTCAATCAAACAAATACTAAGAAATAGGCTTATATGATTCCAAGAAGGTGTGATGAAATGCACTAGTTCCAACCAGTAAGCAACACGAACTAACAAAACAAGAATTCCATGTGCTAAACAAATTTAAATAGGACTCTTGTATCACACTCATCTATCTAGTCAACAGAGATTATTAATTAATTATAATTAAAATAATTATGTTTTAGGGTGTCCTAATAATTTTTCATTTGGATTTGATTCTAGCCTAAATAAAAAGTTGACAGACATGATAATAGATTACCATGCAAGATATTAAACTCAGGGTTTATCCATAAATCATAATGACAAATATTTATTTATATATAAAAATGTCATATTTCTAAACTTCATATATTTATAAAATAAAAAAAATAAAATATTAAAGATTAAGATTAATTTTAATATTCACTTAAATTTAAATTAAAAAAACATAATACGCTATTATAATCTATGCATGATCATTCAACTGTTCAATAATTAATACCATAAAAATTTTTTTCTCAATCAATTTTTAAAAATAATCCAAAGTCCACTGGAACGAAGAATTGTCAGCATGTACAAAAAAATATATTAGTTGTGCAAGCAAATGTTTTATATATGAGTCCAGCACAAAACACTCGGTCCTGATGGGTTACCAGTGTTGTTTTTTCAAAAATTTTGGCATCTAGTTCAGGAAGATGTTACTAATGCCATTATGGTCTTCCTTAGGATAGGCTATCTTCTAAAAGACTTCAACCACACCCTGATCACTCTCATCCCCAAAAGCGATATTCCACTATCTATTAAGGATTTTCGACCAATAAGCCTTTGCAATGTCTTTCAAAAAATCATCTCAAAGGTTATAGTTAATCGATTACAGCCTATTCTGCAAGATCTCATTGCTCTAGCTCATAATGGTTTTATCAAGGGTCGAAGCATCAATGATAACATTTTTCTTGCCTCGGAGCTCATGACATACATTCATAAGGCAAAGAAAATAAAATCTAAGTGGTGTGCATTGAAGCTGGATATTTCAAAGGCTTACGATAGACTCTCATGGAACTTCATTGAATTTGTTCTTGACAAAATGCATTTCCCATGCCATTGGATTCAGCTAATCAGACTATGTTACTCAACAATGTCCTACACACCTCTCTTCAATGGACATTTCACTGGATCCTTCTTCCCTCACAGAGGACTCAGACAAAGAGACCCACTTTCCTCGTACTTGTTTCTTCTGTGTTTAAATGTCCTATCCTGCATGCTGCACGACTTGGAGCATCAGAAGAAATTTAGAGGAATTCAATTTGCAATAAAAAGGCCCCGCCATTTCACATTTGATGTATGCAGACGACACAATCTTTATTTTTTTGAAGCCACACCAAAAGCATGTCTGGCTATCAAGGAATCTCTCGATCTTTATGGTCTTTTGGCAGGGCAGAGCATTAATAAACTAAAATCCCCAATCATTTTCAGCCACAATACCCCTCATACCTTCAAGCGTTTCCTATCCTTTACTTTCGAAGTACCTTATAAACAAAACCTAGGGAAATACCTGGGAGTTTATGTAGACTCTCCAAGTCATAAAACTAATTTCTCTGAGATGGTTGACAAGTTAACTCAGAAGTTAAGTGGGTGGAAAGCAAGACTTCTTTGACAAGCTAGAAGATTAGTTTTAGTCAAGTCGGTTCTCACCAACCTCCCTCTATACAAAATGAGCTCCTTTTCCTTCCCAAAGAAGATTCTATCGCAGATGCATTCCATTGTCACAAACTTTTTTTGGGGGTACAGAAGAAACAAGCCCGCGATCCACCTCCTGAAAATGAATTATCTTCATCTTCCTAAGAGAGACGGGGGACTTGGCATCAAATCTTTCTCTCTTTGAATCAGACATTGTTAGCTAAACAATTTTGGAGGATCACACAAAACCCAACTTCTCTTTTCTCAGCATGGATCCTATCCAAGTACTTCAAAGGTAATATTGAATCCATCCCAAAACAATCTTCCCAACCTTCCATAGCTTGGAAGTGACTCTCAGAGAATATGAATCTTGTAAGATCGCATCTCTGGTGGAAGGTTAACTCTGGCAATCAAGTTTCCCTCAACTCGCCAATTTGGTGGACTGCAGACATGCATCCAACAGATCAAATCAGCACTGTTAGTCTTTTAAAAAATGTTGAGTCTGCAAATTGGGATAAGCAACAACTTCAATTCTTTTTTCCGGAGTCCATTCATAGGCAAATTCATCAGCTTTCTTTCTCCATTTTCAAACAGAAACGATCAACTCACTTGAAAAGAGTCTTCAGATGGGTTGTATTCGGTGTCCCAAGGATACCTCTTACTTCTTCGACAACAAGAAGCTTCCTTAATTTCCACCACCTCTAATTTACCGTTTAACTGGGATCAGATGTGGAAACTGGATATCCCTCCTAAGGTTATCCTCTTTCTTTTGCGCCTTATCCATGATGCAAATCCTACAACCGCAATTCTGCAAGATCATCACATTAGCATTCCTCAACTGTGTGTCTTTTGCTCTGCAGCGGATGAAACATTAATGCATCTTTTCTCTCATTGCCCTTTTGCAAGAGCAGTGTGGTTTGGCTCAACCCTCCCACTGCTGGACAATCACACAGTTAATGACTTCAAAGCCTGACTACAACTCCATTTACGAACTTTTTCTCATCCTGATCTTAACCTCATAACTCAATGTAAGCTGTTCATTGTCCAACTCTATCACATTTGGGAAGTGAGAAATCAGGTTCTTCATAGAGGATTAAGGATTACTCCTACACAAGTCATTTGTAAAAGTCAGATTTTCATCCAACATCATCTGGAGGTGTATCAGTCTTTTACTAATGCCTTCAAGAGTCCCATACGAGCCACTCATGCCTTTCATTATCATCCACTCCAGCTCTCCCACTTACATCACAAAGGTATAGTCCATTTTTATATTCATAGGAATAGGGAAATGCTATGTATCTTTGCCCTTCTAGGGTGCTTAACCGACTTGAAATTCACGTTGCTTCGACGGAGAAGCTCACTCAAATGCTATGGGTGTATGAGAACGACAAAATGATATATTGTTTTGTCTCATATGTGTCGACACTTTACAACATCTTCAATGAGATTCTCCAAAATGCCGCTGATAACAAACAAAGGAGTTCATCCATGAATTTGTTAAGTGTTGAGATCGATGTTGAGAAGAACAAGATTACTGTCTATAACAATGGGGATGGAATCCCTGTCATGAAACATAAGGAGGCGAGGATATACATTTCGGACTCAGTGTTTGGACAATTACCCTCTGGTAGTAATTATGGCAATGACCAGAGCAAAACAACGACTGGACGCAATGGATACAACGCTAAACTCGCCAATCTGTTTTTAAGGAAGTTCGTTGTCGAGACCGCCGATGGAAAATATAAGTATACACAGGTACTATATATGGTTGTTTAAACTATATTTCTAAATAACTTAATGATTTGTTGTACTCATTGTGTTTCTCGTCTTGTTTCTCCATTTTACTCAACTATTTCTGCTCTGTTTGGGAACTTCATGAATTTTGTGGTTGAAATTAACAATATGAGTTTTCAATGTAACATAATGTCTTTGTGCGATGATATTGTTCACAAAAATGAAATTAATGTCTCAGCTAATGGACTATGGTTTAGTGTCGCTATGCATAATTAATGTTTAGAACTTGTGAATTTGTTGTCTGTTTCTTGCTCAACAGTGATTGCTCTATTTTGGGAAGTTTATTTATTACTAATTTCAAGCAACCTTAATTCTATAAAGATTTGAGTTATAGAATTAATTAATCTCCTTTTTTTAATTAATTATTACGTGTACAAATTACTATTAATAATATTAAATGTCTCTTTCAAAGAAATTCTCCAACAACATGAGGGAGAGAGATGACCCTGTCATTGAATCATGCAAAAAGGGTGACAACTAGACCAAGGTTTCCTTTAAGCCTGACTTGGAAAAG
>QANZ01004755.1:177270-190978 GCA_003254925.1 Chamaecrista fasciculata
AAGAAGTGAAGGAGGCTAGCACCTAGGCATCTGCCAAACTGCTCGTGTGGATTACTGGTAGAGGAAGGACACTCTGTGGACTTCTCAAATTCGCGAATACGATAAGTCACCGATCAAAACTAGGTAAACATCCTTTCTAATCTGGTATAAACATAGTTAGTGGATCCTGGAAGGAATCACAGAGTTAGCTTTTAGTTTTAATTGCGTTTTAGTCCAAATTTTTAAATTTTCTTCCGCTGCGCTCCCTCTGTGATTTCCCAACAACCTCTTACTTCTTCGACAACAAGAAGCTTCCTTAATTTCCACCACCTCTAATTTACCGTTTAACTGGGATCGGATGTGGAAACTGGATATCCCTCCTAAGGTTATCCTCTTTCTTTGGCGCCTTATTCATGCTGCAAATCCTACAACTGCAATTCTGCAAGATCATCACATTAGCATTCCTCAACTGTGTGTCTTTTGCTCTGTAGCGGATGAAACATTAATGCATCTTTTCTCTCATTGTCCTTTTGCAAGAGCAGTGTGGTTTGGCTCAACCCTCCCACTGCTGGACAATCACACAGTTAATGACTTCAAAGCCTGGCTACAACTCCATTTACGAACTTTTGCTCATCCTGATCTTAACCTCATAACTCAATGTAAGCTGTTCATTGTCCAACTCTATCACATTTGGGAAGTGAGAAATCAGGTTCTTCATAGAGGATTAAGGATTACTCCTACACAAGTCATTTGTAAAAGTCAGATTTTCATCCAACATCATCTGGAGGCGTATCAGTCTTTTACTAATGCCTTCAAGAGTCCCATACGAGCCACTCATTCCTTTCATTATCATCCACTCCAGCTCTCCCACTTACATCACAAAGGTATAGTCCATTTTTATATTCATAGGAATAGGGAAATGCTATGTATCTTTGCCCTTCTAGGGTGCTTAACCGACCTGAAATTCACGTTGCTTCGACGGAGAAGCTCACTCAAATGCTATGGGTGTATGAGAGCGACAAAATGGTATGTCGTTCTGTCTCCTATGTGTTGACACTTTACAAAATCTTCAATGAGATTCTCCAAAATGCCGCTGATAACAAACAAAGGAGTTCATCCATGAATTTGTTAAGTGTTGAGATCGATGTTGAGAAGAACAAGATTACGATCTATAACAATGGGGATGGAATCCCTGTCATGAAACATAAGGAGGCGAGGATATACGTTTCGGACTCAGTGTTTGCACAATTACCCTCTGGCAGTAATTATGGCGATGACCAGAGCAAAACAACGGCTGGACGCAATGGATACAACGCTAAACTCGCCAATCTGTTTTCAAGGAAGTTCGTTGTCGAGACCGCCGATGGAAAATATAAGTATACACAGGTACTATAAATGATTTTTTGTACTCATTGTGTTTCTCGTCTTGTTTCTCCATTTTTACTCAACTATTTCTGCTCTGTTTGGGAACTTCATGAATTTTGTGGTTGAAATTAACAATATGCATTTTCAATGTAACATAATGTCTTTGTGCGATGATATTGTTCACAAAAATGAAATTGATGTCTCAGCTAATGGACTATGGTTTAGTGTCGCTATGCATAATTAATGTTTAGAACTTGTGAATTTGTTGTCTGTTTCTTGCTCAACAGTGATTGCTCTATTTTGGGAAGTTTATTTATTACTAATTTCAAGCAACCTTAATTCTATAAAGATTTGATTTATAGAATTAATTAATCTCCTTTTTTTTTAATTAATTATTACTTGTACAAATTACTATTAATAATATTAAATGTCTCTTTCAAAGAAATTCTCCAACAACATGAGGGAGAGAGATGACCCTGTCATTGAATCATGCAAAAAGGGTGACGACTGGACCAAGGTTTCCTTTAAGCCTGACTTGGAAAAGATTTAGATGACCTCTCTGGAAAATGATATAGTGGCTCTGATGAAGAAGCGAGTCGTGGACTTAGCTGGGGTCTTTGAAAAGATGGTAAGGGTTGAACTTGATGGGCGTTTGATTGTCTTAAAATCATTCGCCGCTTATGCTAAGCTTTGCCTCAAGTCTGTTGAGAAAAACAGAACATTAAGACTTCAAAGGTATGCTATGTTAAGTTTAGTTTTGAGAATGATCTTTTAATTTCTTATCACACTCACTTGGCTTTGTTATTTTATTGGGATTCATAAAAAAATTGGTGAAGGGTGGGAGATATAAGTTTAAGTGATAGACAATTTCAGTAGGTAATTGGATAACATACTTAAAATAACAAGTTAATTCACTGTGATTCATATTCCTTTTCTCACACTGAGAATTGGTTGTTGCCAGGTGAGCTTTGTGAACTTTATTGCTACAATCAAGGGAGGAACGCATGTGGAACATGTTACCAATCATATCACAACCTATATGATGAACAAAGTAAACAAGATGAAAAAGTATTGTAACGTCAAAGATCACAATGTGAAGAATCATTTATGGGTTTTTGTAAATACTGTAATTGACGATGCCTTTTTTATTTTCAAACTAAAGAAACTCTTATTACCAGCAATGATAGTTTTGGTTCCATATGTGTTGTTCCAAAATTAACATTGAAGAAAGGTGCATCATGCTAAATGGTGTCTTACTCTACCATAATGTATGGAATCTTTATATAGTGTCTTACTCTATATGCCATAATATATGCAGTTTTGAAGTTTGGAATAATGGCTAATCTCAAGAAATCTAATGTAACTAACACTCGGAGAGTGGGTGGTATTACAAAGCTACTGGATGCCTCGTATGTCAAAACGCGCTCCAAAGAATGTACCTTGATATTGATAAAAGTGGCACGCGACAACTTGTAGGCTAAGGAGTCAAAAATGATCTTGTTCGTGCAAAAGTGGCACGCGACAGATTGCAGGCCAAAGAGTCATCTTAGTGTTGAAGGCGAAGGTGGGGCCACTCGTTCCGAAAGACTTACGCAACTAGAAGACTCTCTCTGCTTCTCAACCCGGTTTGTTGTGAAGAAGAAGAAGAAGAAGAAGAAGAAGAAGAAGAAGAAGACTCTTAAATTCTCAGTCGTAGTGAATGATGAAGAAGACTACAACACCACACCGTCGTCTTCTTAATTTAAGAGAACCTCTCTCTCTCCTTCTACTTCTCAACTACAACACAACACTGTCGTCTTCTTCATTAGGATAATTTTTGTTGCCCAACAATGGCTGCTTTGAGAAACATCGAAAACACTTATCAGATAATATTGGACCTTTTGTCTAGGGTGCTTCACCGATCTGAAATTCACGTTGGTTCCACGGAGAAGCTCACCCAAATGCCATGGGTGTACGAGAACGACAAAATGGTATCGGCCTGTCTCCTATGTCCTGGAACTTTACAACATCTTCAATGAGATTCTCCAAAATGATGCTGAGAGCAAACAAAGCAGTTCGTTCAGACTCAACGTTTGGACAGTTACCCTCCTACACTAGTTATGGCGATGACCAGAGCAATCAACGGCTGATCGCAATGGGTACGACACCAAACTCGCCAATCTGTTTTCAAGGAAGTTCGTCGTCGAGACCGCCGATGGAAAACATAAGTATACACAGGTACTTCCAAAATGAACATTGAAGAAACGTGCGTCGTGTTAATTGGTGCCTTACTCTATATGCCATAATGCATGGAATCTTTATATGGTGTCTTACTCTATATGCCATAATATATGGAGTTTTAAAGTTTGGAATAATGGCTAATCTCAAAAAATCTAACGTAACTAACACTTGGAGAGTGGGTGGTATTACAAAGCTATTGGATGCCTCGTATGCCGAAACCCGTTCCGATGAATGTACCTTGATATTGACAAAATTGGCACGCGACAGCTTGCAGACTAAGGAGTCAAATAAGATTTTGTTCGTGCCAAAGTGGTGCGCGACAGATTGTAGGCCAAGGAGTCATCTTACTGTTGAAGGTGAAGGTGGGGTTATTTGTTCCGAAAGACTTACGCCACTAGAAGACTCCCTCTGCTTCTCAGCCTAGTTTGTTGTGAAGAAGAAGAAGACTCTTAAGTTCTCAATCGTAGTGAATGATGAAGCAGACTACAACACCACATCGTCGTCTTCTTTATTTAGAGAACCTCTCTCTGTCTCTCCTTCTCTTTCTCAACTACAACACCACACCGTGGTATTCTTCATTAGTATAATTTTTTTGCCCAACAATTGCTGCTCTGAGAAACATCGGAAACACTTATCAGATAATATTGGACCTCCAGTCGGAGGTGCTTCACTGACCTGAAATTCACGTTGGAACGGAGAAGCTTATCCAAATGCTATGGGTGTACAAGAACGACAAAATGGTAAATCGTTCTATCTCCTATGTTTCAGCACTTTACAACATCTTCAATGAGATTCTCCAAAATGCCGCTGACAACAAACAAAGGAGTTCGTCCATGAATTTTTTAAGCGTTGAGATCAATGTTGAGAAGAACAAGATTACTGTCTATTACAATGGGGATGGAATCCATGTCGTGAAACATAAGGAGGCGGGGATATACATTTTGGACTCAGTGTTTTGATAATTACCCTCTACCAGTAATTATGGTGATGACCATAGCAAAACAACGGCTGGACGCAATGGATACAACGCTAAACTTGCAATCTTTTTTCAAGGAAGTTCGTCGTCGAGACTGCCGATGAAAAAGATAAGTATACTTAGGTACTATATATGATTGTTTAAACTATATTTCCAAAGAACTTAATGATTTGTTGTACTGATCGTGTTTCTCGTCTTGTTTCTCCATTTTGCTCAACTATTTCTGCTATGTTTGGGAACTTCATGAATTTTGTTGTTGAAATTAACAATATGCGTCTGCAATGTAACATAATGTCTTTGTGAGATGATATTGTTCACAAAATTTAAATTAATGTCTCAGCTAATTGACTATGGTTTAGTGTTGTTATGCATAATTAATGCTTAGAACTTGTGAATTTGTTGTCTGTTTCTTGCTCAAAAGTGACTGCTCTATTTTGGGAAGTTTATTTATTATTAATTTCATGCAACCTTAATTCTATAAAGATTTGAGTTATAGAATTAATTAATCTCTTTTTTTTTAATTAATTATTACTTGTACAAATTACTATTAATAATATTAAATGTCTCTTTCAAAGAAATTCTCCAACAACATGAGGGAGAGAGATGACCCTGTCATTGAATCATGCAAAAAGGGTGACAACTAGACCTTGGTTTCCTTTAAGCCTGACTTGGAAAAGTTTAAGGTGACTTCTTTGGAAAATGATACAGTGGCTCTGATTAAGAAGTGAGTCGTGGACTTAGCTGGGTTCTTTGAAAAGATGGTAAGGGTTGAACTTAATGGGCGCTTGATTGACTTAAAATCATTCGCCGCTTATGCTAAGCTTTACCTGAAGTCTGTTGAGAAAAACAAAACATTAAGACTTCCAAGGTATGCTTTGTTAAGTTTAGATTTGAGAATGATCTTTTACTTTCTTATCACGCTCACTCGGCTTTGTTATTTTATTGGGATTCATAAAAAATTTGGTGAAGGGTGGGAAATATAAGTTTAATTGATAGACAATTTCAGTAGGTAATTGGATAACATAAAATAACAAGTTAATTCACTGTGATTCATATTCCTTTTCCACACTGAGAATTGGTTGTTGTCAGGTGAGCTTTGTGAACTCCATTGCTACAATCAAGGGAGGAACGCATGTGGAACATGTTACCAATCATATCACAACCTATATGATGAACAAAGTAAACAAGATGAAAAAGTATGCTAACGTCAAAGCTCACAATGTGAAGAATAATTTATGGGTTTTTGTAAATGTTGTAATTGACAACACCGTTTTCTATTCTCAACTAAAAAAAACTCTTATTACCAGCAATGATAGTTTTGGTTCCATATGTGTTGTTCCAAAATTAACATTGAAGAAACGTGTGTCATGCTAAATGGTGTCTTACTCTATATGCCATAATGTATGGAATCTTTATATGGTGTCTTACTCTGTATAACATAATATATGCAGTTTTAAAGTTTGGTATAATGGCTAATCTCTAGAAATCTAATGTAATTAACACTTGGAGAGTAGGTGGTATTACAAAGCTACTGGATGCCTCGTATGCCGGAACCCACTCCGAAGAATGTACCTTGATATTGACAAAAGTGGTACGTGACAGCTTGTAGGCTAAGGAGTCAAATATAATTTTGTTCGCGCAAAAGTGGCACGAGACATATTGCAGGCCAAGAAGTCATCTAAGTGTTGACGACAAAGGTGGGGCTTCTTGTTGACTCCCTCTGCTTCACAGCCTGGTTTGTTGTGAAGAAGAAGAAGACTTTTAAGTTTTCAGCTGTAGTGAATGATGAAGAAGACTACAAAACCACACTGTCGTCTTCTTCATTAAAAGAACCTCTCTCTCTCCCCTTCATCTTCTCAACTACAACACAACAACGTTTTCTTCTTCATTAGGATAATTTTTGTTGCCCAACAATGGCTGCTCTAAGAAACATCGAAAACACTTATCAAATAATATTGGCTCTTCTGTCCAGGGTGTTTCACCGACCTGAAATTCACGTTGGTTTGACGAAGAAGCTCACCCAAATGCTATAGGTGTAGGAGAACGACAAAATGGTATCGTTCTGTCTCCTATGTGCCGCCACTTTACAACATCTTCAATGAGATTCTCCAAAATGCCGCTGACAAGAAACAAAGGAGTTCGTCCATGAATTTGATAAACGTTGAGATCGATGTTGAGAAGAACAAGATTACTGTCTATAACAATGGGAACGGAATCCCTGTCGTGAAACATAAGGAGCCGGGGATATTCGTTCTAGACTCAGTGTTTAGACAGTTACCCTCCTACAGTAATTATGGCGATGACCAGAGCAATACAACAGCTGTTCGCAATGGATATGGCACCAAACTTGCCAATCTGTTTTCAAGGAAGTTGGTCGTCGAGACCGCCGATGGAAAACATAAGTATACACAGGTACTTCCAAAATGAACATTGAAGAAACGTGCGTCGTGCTAATTGGTGTCTTACTCTATATGCCATAATGCATTGAATCTTTATATGATGTCTTACTCTATATGCCATAATATATGCAGTTTTAATGTGTGGAATAATGGCTAATCTCAAGAAATCTAATGTATCTAACACTCGGAGAGTGGGTGGCATTACAAAGCTTCTGGATGCCTCATATGCCGAACTCGTTCCGAAGAATGTACCTTGATATTGACAAAATTGGCATGCGACAGCTTGTAGGCTAAGGAGTCAAATATGATTCTGTTCGTGCAAAAGGGGCATGCGACATATTGCATGCGAAGGAGTCATCTTAGTGTTGAAGGCGAAGGAGGGGCTACTCGTTTCGAAAGCCTTACGCAACTAGAAGACTCCGTCTGCTTCAGCCCGGTTTGTTGTAAAGAAGAAGAAGAAGACTCTTAAGTTCTTAGCCGTAGTGAATGATGAAGAAGACTACAACTCCACACCGTCGTCTTCTTCATTAAGAGAACCTCTCTCTCTCTCCTTCTCCTTCTCTACTACAACACCACACCGTCGACTTCTTCATTAGGATAATTTTTGTTGCCCAACAATTGCTGCCTCGAGAACCATCGCAACACTTACCAGATAATATCGGATTTCCAGTCCAAGGTGCTTCACTGACCTGAATTTCACGTTGGAACGACGGAGAAGCTCATCCAAATGCTATGGGTGTACGAGAACGACAAAATGGTAAATCGTTGTCTCCTATTTGCTAGCACTTTACAACATCTTCAATGAGATTCTCCAAAATGCCGCTGAAAACAAACAAAGGAGTTCGTACATGAATTTGTTAAGCGTTGATATCAATGTTGAGAAGAACAAGATTACTGTCTATAACAATGGGAACATAATCCCTGTCGTGCATCATAAGGATGCGGGGATATACGTTCCGAACTCAGCATTTGGACAGTTACCCTCCGAAAGTAATAATGGCGATGACCAGAGCAATACAACGGCTGGTCGGAAAGGATACGAAACCACACTCGCCAAATGCTATAGGTGTACGAGAACGACAAAATGGTAAATCATTCTATATCCTATGTGCCGGCACTTTACAACATCTTCAATGAGATTCTCCAAAATTTCGTTGACAATAAACAAAGGAGTTTGTCCATAAATTTGTTAAGCGTTGAGATCAATGTTGAGAAGAATAAGATTACTGTTTATAACAATGGGGATCGAATCCTTGTCGTGAAACTTAAGGAGACGGGGATATACGTTCCGGACTCAGTGTTTGGACAAATACCCTCCAGCACTAATTATGGCGATGCAAAACAACGACTGTGCTTAATGAATAAGACACCAAACGCACCAATTTGGTTTCAAGGAAGTTCATCATCGAGACCGCCGATGAAAAACATAAATATACACAAGTACTTCCAAAATGAACATTGAAGAAATGTGCGTTGTGCTTATCAAATAATATCAGACCTCCAGTCCAAGGTGCTTCACCGACCTGAAGTTCACGTTGGAACGACGGAGAAGCTCATCTAAATGATATGAGTGTACGAGAACGACAAAATGGTAAATCGTTCTGTCTCCTATATGCTGGCACTTTACAACATCTTCAATGAGATTCTCCAAAATGCCGCTGACAACAAACAAAGGGGTTCGTCCATGAATTTGTTAAGTGTTGATATCGATGTTGAGAAGAACAAGATTACTGTCTATAGCAATAGGAACAGAATCCCTTTCGTGAATCATAAGGAGGTGGGGATAACATTCTGGACTCAGCGTTTGGACAGTTAACCTCCGACAGTAATAATGGAGATGATCAAAGCAATACGACGGCTTGTCGCAAAGGATACGAAACCAAACTCGCCAATCTATTTTCAAGGAAGCTCGTCGACGAGACCGCCGATGAAAGACATAAGTATACACAGGTACTTCCAAAATGAACATTGAAGAAACGTGCATCGTGCTTATCAAATAATATCGGACGTCCAGTCCAAGGTGCTTCACCGACTTGAAGTTCACGTCGGAACGACGGAGAAGCTCATCCAAATGCTATGGGTGTACGAGAACGACAAAATGGTAAATCGTTCTATATGCTATGTGCCGGCACTTTACAACATCTTCAATGAGATTAACCAAAATGCCGTTGACAACAAACAAAGGAGTTCGCCCATGAATTTGTTAAGTGTTAAGATCAATGTTTAGAAGGATAAGATTACTATTTATAACAATGGTGATCGAATCCTTGTCGTGAAACATAAGGAGGCGGGGATATACGTTCTGGACTTAGTGTTTGGACAACTACCCTCAAGCAGTAATTATGGCGATGCAAAACAACGGCTGAGCGCAATGAATAAGACACCAAAAGCACCAATTTGTTTTCAAGGAAATTCGTCGTCGAGACCGGCGATGAAAAACATAAGTATACACAGGTACTTCCAAAATGAACATTGAAGAAATGTGCGTCGTGCTTATCAAATAATATCGGATCTCCAGTCCAAGGTGCTTCACCGACCTGAAGTTCACGTTGGAACGATGGAGAAGCTCATCCAAATGCTATAGGTGTACGAGAACGACAAAATGGTAAAACGTTCTATCTCCTATGTACTGGCACTTTACAACATCTTCAATGAGATTCTCCAAAATGCTGCTGAATGTACCAATGAGATTCTCCAAAGCTACTGGATGCCTCGTATGCCAGAACCTGTTCTGAAGAATGTACCTTGATATTGACAAAATTTCACGCGTCAGCTTGTAGGCTAAGGAGGAAATATGATTCTGTTCGTGCAAAAGTGGGACGCGACAGATTGCAGGCGAAGGAGTCATCTTAGTGTTGAAGGCGAAGGTGGGGGTACTCGATCTAAAAGACTAACGCAACTAGAAGACTCCCTCTGCATCTCAGCCCGGTTTGTTGTGAAGAAGAAGAAGACTCTTAAGTTCTCAGTCGTACTGAATGATGAAGAAGACTACAACACCACACCGTCGTCTTCTTCAATAAGAGAACCTCTCTCTCTCTCTCTCTCTCTCTCTCTCTCTCTCTCTCTCTCTCTCTCTCCTTCTCCTTCTCAACTGCAACACAACATCGTCTTCTTCTTCATTAAGATAATTTTTGTTGCCCAACAGTTGCTGCTCCAAGAACCATCGAAAACACTTACGAAATAATATCGGACCTCCAGTCCGAGGTGCTTCACTGACCTAAAGTTCACGTTGGAACGACGGAGAAGCTCATCTAAATGCTATGGGTGTACGAGAACGACAAAATGCTAAATTGTTCAGTCTCCTATGTGTCGGCACTTTACAACATCTTCAATGAGATTCTTCAAAATGCTGCACACAACAAAGAAATGAGTTTATCCATGAATTTGTGATGGGTTGAGATCGATGTTGAGAAGAACAAGATTACTATCTATAGCAATGGGAACGGAATCCATGTTGTGAATCATAAGGCGGCGGGGATATACGTTCTAGAGTCAGCGTTTGGACAGTTACCTTCCGATAGTAATTATGACGATGACCAGAGCAATACAACAGATGATCGCAAAGGATACAAAACCAAATTCGCCAATCTGTTTTCAAGGAAATTCGTCGTCGAGAGCGCTGATGAAAAACATAAGTCTACACAAGTACTTCCAAAATGAACATTGAAGAAACTTGCGTCGTGCTAATTGGTGTCGTACTCTATATGGCATAATGCATGGAATCTTTATATGGTGTCTTACTCTATATGATTTTGTTCGTACAAAAGTGGCACTCGACAGCTTGTAGGCCAAGGTGTCATCTTAGTTTTGAAGGCGAAGGTGGGGCTACTCGGTTCGAAAGACCTACGTAAGTAGAAGACTCCCACTACTTCTCAGCCCGATTTGTTGTGGACAAGAAGAAGACTGTTAAGTTATCAGCCGCAGTGAATGATGAAGAAGACTACAACACCACATTGTTGTCTTCATCATAAATAGAACCGCTCTCTCTCTCCTTCTACTTCTCAACTACAGCACCACACCGCCGCCTTCTTCATTAGGATAAATTTTGATGCCCAACTATGGCTACTTCGAGAGCCATTGAAAACACTAATCAGATAATATCGGACCTCTAGGCCGGGATGCTTCACCGACTTGAAATTCACGTTGCTTCGAAGGAGAAGCCCACCCAAATGCTATGGGTGTACGAGAACGACAAAATGGTATATCGTTCTGTGTCCTTTGTGCCGACACTTTACAACATCTTCTATGAGATTCTCCAAACTGCCGCTGACAATAAACAAAGGAGTTCGTCCATGAATTTGTTAAGTGTTGAGATCGAAGTTGAGAAGAACAAGATTACTGTCTATAACAATGGGGATGGAATCCTTGTCGTGAAACATAAGGAGGTGGGAATATACGTTCCGGACTCAATTTTTGGACAATTACCTTCCGACAGTAATTATGGTGATGACTAGCGCAAAACAATGGCTGAGCGCAATGGATACAGCACCAAACTCGCCCATCCGTTTTCAAGGAAGTTCGTCGTCGAGACCACCGATGGAAATGATAAGTATACACAGGTACTTCAAAATTATCATTGAAGAGAGGTGCGTCGTGTTTATTGGTTTCTTACTCTATATGTCATAATGTATGGAACTTTATATGGTGTCTTACTCTATGTGCCATAATATATACAGTTTTTAAGTCTGGAAAAATGGCTAATATCAAGAAATCTAATCTAACTAACACTCGGAGAGTTGGTGGTATTATAAAGCTAGTGGATGCCTCGTATGCTGGAACCCATTCCGAAGTATGCACCTTGATATTGACAAAAGTAACACGCGACATCTTGTAGGCTAAGGAGTCAAATATGATTTTCTTTGTGCAAAACTGGCACGCAACAGTCTGGGGTGCTTAACCGACCTGAAATTCCCGGTGGTTTGACGGAGCTCACCCAAATGTTATGGGTGTACTAGAACGACAAAATGGTATATCATTCTATCTTTTATGCGCCGGCACTGTACAACATCTTTAATGAGATTCTCCAAAATGTCGCTGACAACAAACAAAGGACTTTGTCCATGAATTTATTAAGCGTTGAGATCAATATAGAGAAGAGCAAGATCACTGTTTATAACAACTGGGATAGAATCCCTGTTGTGAAACATAAAGAGGTGGGGATATACGTTCTGGACTCAGTGTTTGGACAATTACCCTCCGACAGTAATTATGGTGATGACGAGAGCAAAACAACGGCTGAGTGCAATGGATACGTCACCAAGCTCGCCAATCTGTTTTCAATGAAGTTCATCGTTGAGATCGCCGAAGGAAAACATAAGTATACATAGGAAATTCAAAATGAACATTGAAGAAACGTGTGTCGTGCTAATTGATATCTAACTCTATATGCCATAATGTTGAAATCTTTATAAAGTGTCTTACTCTATATGTCATAATATATACAGTTTTATAGTTTGGAATAATGGCTAATGTCAAGAAATCTAATGTAAATAACAATTGGACAGTGGGTGCTATTACAAAGCTACTGGATGTCTCATATGCCGGAACCCATTCCGAAGAATGTACCTTGATATTGATAAAAGTGGCACGCGACAGTTTGCAGGCCAAGGAGTCATCTTAGTGTTGAAGGCGTTGGTGGGGCTACTCGTTTCGAAAGACCTACGCAACTAGAAGGCTCCCTTTGCTTCTCAGCCCGGTTTATTGTGAAGAAGAAGAAGACTCTTAAGTTCTCAGCCGCAGTAAATGGTGAAGATTACAACACCACATCGTTGTCTTCTTCATTAAGAGAACCTCTCTCTCTCTCTCTCTCTCTCTCTCTCTCTCTCTCTCTCTCTCTCTTCTTCTGCTTCTCAACTACAACACCACACCGTCGTCTTCTTCATTAGGATAATTTTTGTTACCCAACAATGGCTGCTCCGAGAACCATTCAAAACACTTATTAGATAATATCAAACCTCCAGTCTGGGGTGCTTGACTGACCTAAAATTCACGTTGGTTCGACGGAGAAGCTCACCCAAATTCTTTGTGTGTACGAGAACGACAAAATGGTATATCGTTCCGTCTCCTATGTGCCAGCATGTTACAACATCTTCAATGAGATTCTCAAAAATGCCCCTAACAACAAACAAAGGAGTTCATCCATGAATTTGTTAAGCGTTGAGATCGATGTTGAGAAGAACAAGATTACTGTCTATAACAATGGGGATGGAATCCCTGTGAAACATAAGGAGGCGAGGATATATGTTCCAAACTCAGTGTTTGGACAATTGCCCTTCGATAGTAATTATGGCGATGACTAGAGCAAAACAACGGTTAGACGCAATTGATATGGCGCCAAGCTCGCCAATCTGTTCTCAAGGAAGTTCGTCGTTGAGACCGCCGATGGAAAAGATACGTATACACAGGTACTTCCAAAATGAACATTGAAGAAAGGTGCATCGTGCTAATGATAGGAATTGTGCCCTAGGGCCAATCCTTTTCTGTATATGTTATGAACATATGGATTAATTTATAGAGATAAATTAATGGTTTTCACATTATTAGCATGTTTACTGTGATTACGTCCATGATTAATTATACGATAATTAATCTAAATCTGTCCCTGATCGATTATTTTCGTGGGAGCGAAAATGAACTAAGATCAGCGTAAGGGGTTACGAGTTGCTGGACTGACCCAGAGAGTCCTGCATGGGTTTAGTCATCAGCTTGCCTCTCTTGTACGCCTGTCAAGACGCCTTAGACCTGAGGTCATCATTATTCCGGCGTTGCA
>QANZ01004755.1:204445-221729 GCA_003254925.1 Chamaecrista fasciculata
TATTTTTATTTCTTGTCTATTATTTTCTTATTTTCTCTTGTAGCCCCAACAAGTTTAAGGTAATTCAAATTTTTATCATGGATGCTACAACTAAAAATAAAAGTGGAGTTGGTGATCTTAACAAGCCCTTCCGTTTCAAAGGCGTCCATTTTAAGAGGTGGAAAGGGAAGGTTTTATTTTATCTTAATTTGTTAAAAGTTTCCTATGTACTCACTGAAAAGAATCCGAAAAAAGTTTCTACTGATTCTATGAGTGATGATGAAAAGAAAGATCATGCTGAAAAAATAGAAAAATGGGAGAGAGATGAGTTTAATTGTCGTTATTATTTACTTAATTGCTTGGCTGACGAATTTTATAATTACTATGAGAAATCATATGAAACTGCCAAAAAGATTTGGAAAGCCTTGCAGAAAAAATATGATACTGAAGAAGCTGGTGCGAAGAAGTATGCGGCAAGCCGGTTCTTTCGCTATCAAATGGTGGGTGACAAATCCGTGGTGGAGCAAACTCAAGAGTTTTAGATGTTAGCTCATGAAGTGCAATCTGAGGGAATAGAGTTTAAAGATGATCTGATTGTGGCTGACATCATTGATAAATTACCCCAATCATGGAAGGAGTTTCAGAAGACAATGAGACATAAGCAAAAGGAGACAAGTTTAGAAAATCTAATCACAAGAATTCGCGTGGAGGAGGAGGCTAGAGGTCAAGATCTTCTTATGGAGCAAAATGAGGCTAGAGGTCAAGATCTATTTGTGGAGCACAATGTAAGTGGAGACTATGCGGTCAAGGTAAATGCTCTTGGGTTTAATTCCTCTTTGCCTCATAATCAAGAGTTGAAGCACAATGCTCAGTTGAAGCCCATAAAAAAAGATATGAAAAATTCATTTAGAAAGAATTATAAAAATTCAAGTGAGAAGTCTCAACTTTCTTGTTTTGTATGTGGCAAAAAGGGTCATATGGCGAGAAGTTGTAGATATCGAAATCGTGGTAATAATAATCCACAAGCTAGTAATGTTGAGGAGCCATTGGTGGCTATGATAAGTGAGATCAATATGGTCGATGACTCAAAAGGATGGTGGGTTGATTCGGGTGCCACTAGGCATGTGTGTTGTGATCAAGATTGGTTCAAGGTGTACACACCTTATGAAAATCCGAAAGACATTCTGCTTGGTGACTCTCATACCACTCAAATTTTGGGTGAAGGAAATGTGGAGTTAAACTTCACTTGTGGTCGTACTCTCACTCTTAAGAATGTACTCTACACTCCTAAGATGAGAAAGAATCTTATGTCTGCTTTTCTACTCAATAAAGCTGGTTTCAAACAAACATTTGAATCTGATCAATATATTTTTACTAAAGGTGGAAACTTTGTAGGGAAAGGTTATGCTTGTGATGGAATGTTCAAATTAAATCTTGTATGATGAAATGTTTATGTTGATCTTCAAATTGAATAAAATGTGTTCTTCTTTTATTAAATTCTTTGTATTACTATTTTTAGCATATTCTCTAAAATTTAATTTATGATTATATTTAAAAAAAAAACAAGGTGAAAATCTTCTAAATCAAAGTATATTGTGGCATTTGTTACTTTGGCTTATATGAAATAAGTTTGTAAAAAAGGGAATGTTACGTGTTTATAAACAAAAATCCTATATTCTTAATTATGGTTTAAAGTTGTAATTTAATTGGTACACATGCTTTTATAGTCATGTATGTGTCTTATGGTGGAAATTTATTTTTATAAATGATGTTTAAAGGTTTGTTATTTAATGAGATGTATAAAAAGGTTTTGAAAAAAATAATATTTTGATTATGGTGATATTATAAATTTCCTTATAAAATTAAGGAAATAGTGGGGGCTAAGAAAATTCAACAATTAATTTTGTTGAGAGTTGTTATTATAGTGGAAAATCCAAATCCTTAAAACTAATATATTATGAGATTATGAGATTTTATAATGGTACCATTCATATATAATATGTAAAGCCTAGAGATTGGATCCACTCACAAAGGTTTTACATAGAGAAAGGATTTGGAGTACATCGAGGGGGATGAGTTTTAAGCCCATAGGATTATAAGCAACCTATGAGGAAACCCTACCTTGTGATTAGAGATCCTAAGAACTTGGTTCAAAGGGAAAAACGAATCATAGAGTGGCTGGTTGGTAAGTGCACAAATTTTGTACTCATCCCTATGGTGTAAGTGCATTTCCTGCAATGAATATGTGAGGTTGAGGTTATAAAATCTCTTAATGAATTCTGTAGCTCTTAAGAGTGGGGTGTCTTAATTGCAGGAACACCCTAGACAGATTCACCTATTTGAATGTGGAAGTGGGGCCGCTTCTATGAGGATATATAGGGCATATTCTCAAAACACATTCAAGAAACAGGATCGCACAAAGGCCGGTTTAATGTGCAGGCGAGGGCTCATATATTGCACTTGGATTATTATGTGCAAGGTATATATCTTGTCTCCCCTAAGCAGTCATAGTTCAAGGCGAATACCACTATTGGCTCTGGATCAGGATATATATTTTTGCTAAATATAGATTCAAAGCAAATTAGCTATCTATATTATGCATAATAATCCATCTCTACCCAAATTAAATATTCAAATGTGAGGTAATTTATAATAATAAGTGGGGGATTATTGTATATTATTATAAAATAAAAAAAATTAAATATAACCGAAACTTTTATTGCTCTGGTGGACCAATAACCGAAACTTTATTGTATATTATTATAGGACCAATAACCGAAACGTATATATATATATATACGTTGGAATACAATTAATATATATATATATGTACGTTGGAAACGGTGGTAATAAACTTTTTATTAAAGAGTAATAATTTTTCCAACGGCTGGTTAAAGGAATGTGTATATATATATGAGTGTGTTGGAGTTTTTTGTGTAAGACATATGAACAATACTAGTTGTGAAAGTGAGAGAAAAATACTTGTGTCCTTGGGTAGAGAAAAAGTGTGGGAGTAGAGTCCTGTCTACTTCTTTGTGTAGAAGTTGTAGACTCAAAAAGGCGAGTATTTGGCCGTTGTATCCTGGGGGTGACGCGTCCGTGTACCACTACACCGGGGTTATAGACAAAGTTTCTACCCGTGGAGGGCGTGAATTACCTTAAAGAAAGCGAGATATCCGTGCCTCGGCCAAATACCACGCAGTCCGTTTTTACTAATATTTTTATTTCTTGTCTATTATTTTCTTATTTTCTCTTGTAGCCCCAACATGTAATTACCTCTGCCCTGTGAAAAGTCCTCAGATTTGGTGAAGTAAATCAGCCTCCCAAGACAACATGCCACAGATTTGGTCTCTATTCTCCAAATTTCACAGCCACCAGCCATAATCATCAGCAATGCTAAGAGAAAAGCCTCACAATGGCAATTATCCTCAGTTACCTCCAAACATCAGACATGTTACCATGAGGAAAACGTGATCGCGAAGAGGAATGCAGTACATATTCAGAGTGAAATGGTGTTCATATTTTGGTAATACTCACTCAGGAAAATAAACAAACAGTTGGTGAGCGTGGTTGATCAGTACAACGGCAAGTAACTAGAAGTTGGATATAGCAGACAAGACGAGCAATTATTTCTATAATAAAATACTAAAATCATTTGATTATTTAATCCTGCCAATGCATAAATCACAGTTCCAAAAAAAGAAATTAATTGAAAACTACATTTATTTATAGTTGATATCAAAGTTTCTTTAAATAGGGGTTTAGGTATGGGATCAGACTATTTATCAAAACAAGGAATGATGATTAATTTTGATACCCACTTATATTTGAGTTTAAATTTTGTGATCAAGGCATCTTACTCGTACCTTATCCATAATCATTCCTATTTTATAGTTTATAGAACTTTAGATTTTAATTATGGATACTTATGTAATGTATTTTTAAAAAGGCCAAAGTGCAATATTGGTCCTATAAGTTTGCATGAGTTCCCAGATCAGTCCTATAAGTTTTTTCGTCTCAGATTTGGTCCCATAAGTTTGAAAAATTCTCACCGTTAGTCCTATCGATATTTCCGTTAAATTTTTTCCGTTAATGCTGATGTGGCATGATGACTGGGATATTGAAGTGGCAAAGTGGAGTGAAATGGGACCATACTGCAACAAATATTAATATTGTGGATGTATTTAGTGAATTTGACGGAGGACTATGTTAAAATGCTCTCTCAATCTTCGTCGATATCACTCCTCTTCTTCCTCTCAATCTGTTTCTCATTTGGCTCCTTTGAGCATAATCGCAGATGGAGTCGATATAGCTGCTAAGAGTATAGTGATGGTGGAGGATGTGTTTGTGTTTATGAAGAATCGTACTGCTTTGGAAGCATTTGGGGGATTTTCTGTGTTTTTTTATGGTTTAGGTGTAGCTGTTTATGCCTTTGAAGGAATTGGAATGGTTTTGCCTTTGGAATCAGAAGCTAAAGACAAAGATAAATTTGGTAGAGTCTTGGGTTTAGGTATGACTGTGATAGCTCTTCTGTTTGGAGCATTTGGAGCTTTAGGTTACTTTGCTTTTGGCAATGAAACCAAAGGCATCATCACTACAAATTTAGGAGTTGGACTAGTGAGCACTCTGGTTCAATTGGGTCTCTGTATTAACCTGTTCTTCACTTTCCCATTGATGATGAACCCTGTTTATGAAATTGTAGAGAGAAGATTCTGGGATTCTAGGTACTGTTTGTGGCTGAGATGGGTGATAGTTTTGGGAGTGAGTTTGGTGGCACTTTTAGTGCCTAATTTTGCAGATTTTATGTCTCTGGTAGGAAGTAGTGTGTGTGTTGTTCTAGGCTTTGTGTTGCCTGCCATGTTTCACTGTCTACCATTAACATAGTCCTCCGTCAAATTCACTAAATACATCCACAATATTAATATTTGTTGCAGTATGATCCCATTTCACTCCACTTTGCCACTTCAATATCCCAGTCATCATGCCACATCAGCATTAACGGAAAAAATTTAACGGAAATATCGATAGGACTAACGGTGAGAATTTTTCAAACTTATAGGACCAAATCTGAGACGAAAAAACTTGTAGGACTGATCTGGGAACTCATGCAAACTTATAGGACCAATATTGCACTTTGGCCTTTTAAAAAACAATTGTGAAATAAATAAATATAAAACGAATTAGTACTTAGTAGAGTCAATATGGAAGTTTAAGAATTTATGCAAACACTCACTTTTCATCTCCAAACTTCATATCAATTTTAAATTTTGTCTCCAAAGTTTATTTGTAGTCAATTTCATCTCTAAAGTTTTTCTTTTTTTCAATTTTATCAATTGCTCTAACTTCATCAAATTACTTAACAAAAAATTCCATATGAATATCTGGCCAAAAAAAAAATTCCATATGAATATATTTTCATGAGACATATTTGACAATAAATTGGGGACATAGTTGATAGTACAATCAAACTTTAAGGACACATTTGACAATAAATCCTAAAAGTATGAACAAATTGTTAGAGTCCACAATCAAGTCATTTGAAGAAGTTAAGACAAATGATTGACCAAAATGTAAAATTGTAAGGTAAAAATTAAAAATTGGTATAAAATTTGAGAATGAAAAAGATATTTTTGCCAAGAGTTTAATATTAAAGTTCTTATATTATTATTAATTATTTTAGTTAGCTCTAAATAAATATTGATATGACAAATTTAAATATTAAAAAAAAAACTTTAAACATTTATGAAATATAAAGACGTGTTATTTTAAAAAAAAGAAAATTAAAATTGTGGGGAGTAAATTTAAAAATTTGACAATTATACATCTCAAAAGTGCATTGTTTGTTGACCTTCTTAGTTAATGCCGTTTTGCAGTGACCAGGTCAATTTTTATAGATCAAATTCATGATCAAGCTTGCAATTCAAGAATGCTCATTCTGTACATGTGAAATATCCATGAGAAGAACTACCATCAATGGATCACACTATATATATGTTAAGTTTTATGGATTGTTTTGCTATATAGATAGTCTTAGTTCTACTGATAACTGATAATCTCCCACACTCTAGAGGTCAAATCCACCTTTTTATCATAATGCATTAAGAATAATCCATGACACAATTATTCTAATATATAAAAATTATATTATTTAATATGTATCTAATGTTATTAGCTTTCATTGTTTCTGTCCCAAAACTTTACTTGTGGCAGTGAAAATGACCATATTATCTAATATTTCTACAACCTTTAAAATTGTCCGTTGTCTCCACTTTGGTAGCATAGATCCATCAAATGTGGGGTCAGAGTGAAGCATTAAATACAAGTATACAACAATATCAAAATCAATATAAAAGTGCAACAATGATTAAAGCACAGAAGATTGAATTGCCAACACCAAAATGATGATTAAGAAAAATTCATCCTTAAGACAGCAGGTAAAACCTATCAATTTGAAACCTATCAATTTGATGCGTGCTTGGAGGGGCACTTTCATATTAAGAAATATCAAGGAATCAATGAGTGAGTTTGTGGAAGAAATTTAGACAATTCAAATGATAAATGACCCTTCAAACAATATTATTAAAAACGCCACTTTATTTGTGTGGGTTGAAAGAGGAGTTTTTCAACATATTATAAACTTAAATGTATCAAGTTGAAGAGTTGGACTCAAATACTACACATGTGAATACTTATTTGGGCATATGCTTCTTTTTAGTGGACCATTTTAATTTGTCTTTCTAAATTAAATCTTATATTTTTGGGCTTAAGTTTAAATTGTTAGAAAGGCCCATTAGTTTAACTTAAACATTATCTTTTAATAAGGCATTAGTTGATGGAATGTAGTAGAGCCCATTTACTTTTAGGGTTTTCTACTCCATGGAGTATAAATACACAATTAACTATCTTGTAAAGGAGGAGTTTTGAGAATTTTATATGAAAGCATTGTGTTTTGTTCTTCTTCTTGGCTGAGAAGAGAGTTCATAGGAGAGGTGGTGTCTATCTTCTTCTATTGCATCAAGAATTTATTCTTATAAAGGTAGTCACTTGTGGCGAATTCATTCTTGGTTTTTAAAATCAACTGATTATTTGAGTTTCCATTTGCACTTGTCATTCGGGGGTTCAATAGGTTGGAGGTTTCATTCCTTCTATTTGTTCGGTCCATTTTGTGTGTTTGAGGTTGTGGGTTGCTTATAACCTTAGGGTTTCACATCATTTGGTATCAGAGCTGTGGCTTGGGATAAATTCTTATTTATCATTTTCCATTCTTCCAATTTTTGTGAAAAAAAACAACAAAAAAAATGAAAAAAAAATAGAGCAGAATCTATTTTGTGTGGAAAAATTCTGGGCNAAAAAAAAAAAAGAAAAAAAATAGAGCAGAATCTATTTTGTGTGGAAAAATTTTGGGCCGATACGAATTTTGTGTTATTCGTCCACTTTTACGTTGAGTTTTTCGACGTGTAGTAGGTCATTTTGATAGTTCAGAATCTCATCTTTCACCTCGATTTGGAATCGCACGAATTAGAGTGTTGTACGTAAAGTTATAGCCAAATTTGTGAAGTAACATTTTTCTGAAAATTTTAAGCTAAGTTTGCTTCTTGTTTTTTAGTGTCTCTTTGTATTACCTAATTAAAAAAAAACAAAGGAACTTGTTTTCTTAGTTTGCTTGCTTCGGAACCCCAAGGTTATAAGGAACCCGAAACCCCGAACACACAAAATGGACCGAACAAATAGGAGGAATGAAACCTCCAACCTATTAAACCCCAAATGACAAGTGCAAATGAAAACGCAAATAATCGGTTAATTTTAAAAAACCAAGAATGAATTCGTCACAAGTGATTACCTCGATAAGCTTTTCTGCCCTGCTACCCATATAATGCAATATTCCCATTTGGGATGATCAATAAGCAGCAGCACAAACAAACGTTGGATATAACGAAATTTTTTTACATTAATTCCTAAGCTTTAGTTCTGGCGTTAATCCTTAGGTTCAGCCCCATCAAGGTGATTGTATCCTCATTTAAATTTCTAAGACCTTTGCCTTGGTAGCATCAGTCAATTCAGTCCACATCTCTGCATATTCCTTGGCAGCATCATGGATCTTACCTGTTTGTCAAGCAGTAAAAGGAGTTATGTTTATAATTAATATCAAGGAGTAAAAGCTAGCTTCACCATAACAAGCAAATTTCAATTTACAGCCGATGATTATCACCCTATATGCATCAGCCACAAAATCATCATATTTATGGCAAGTATTAACTTTCGAATTACATATATATGATACATTAATAAAACTACCTGTAGTTTCTTCCTATTATTTTGTATTAAGAATAATCAATCTTTTGTTGTGACTTTTGACTCAATGAATTTGAACTTGTATTTTCTTCTTCTTTTGACTCTCTTGTAACAATAAACAAAAGGTTGATTAGTTGTTGTTTTAATTGTATTGAGATTTGAAATTTTAATCGAATCAGTTTTATTTCATTTATTTGGTCAAAATTTCATTTTCATTCTAGAATTCTATAGAATGAATAATATTTCATTTTCAATCCCATAATTTTTGCTCAGGTTTCAATTTGGTCACATAACTTTTTTTATCGCACTTCTGGTCTTATATCTTTGCAAAAGGTTACAAATTTGGTCCTATATTACTTTTGGTCAGATTGCAGAATTAGTCTCATATCTTTGCAAAAAGTTTTGCCATCAGTCCCACCTGATCCGAGATATGAGACAAATTCTGCACCTGACCCAAAGATATGAAACCAAAAGTGTAAAAAGTTATGGGAACAAAAGTTTCATATAATTTTTGTAAGTATATCTTAATTGGACACTTGACATAAACAATTTCTCACTTATATTTGTATAAATAAATAAGTTGCCATAAAGAGAAAGAAAAATCATAATTTTTTTTTAACAATTTTTGATTAAAAAACAGATTTTTCTTTATCTCTATACCACCTCATTAAAGATACTACTTATCACGAATACAGAATTACATAAACATGATGATTAGAGGAAGAATCTGCCAAAGGGTAATTTCCAAAACCTTACAAAGTAGTCATAGAGTGTACTTATCTACCACCTATATCTGAGATTGTTACATCATTAATAGAACTCTTAGGTGATGCACCCCTTCTTCCTGTTATATCCTTAATGAAGAATGCAGGTTGTTTAGGTTCAGCAAGTAAAATGGTTTCATTTGACAAAAAAGAAACAACATCTAACATGGTGGGTCTATCCTTGGCTTGATCTTGCACACATAATAGCCCAATATGAATGCATCTCAATATTCCATAGGAAGTGCTTGTTCCCCTTATTATAGGATCTACAAGTTGGGAGGCTCTACTTTCATTCCACAACTTCCACGCCTGCAAGTCATTGAATTTGTTAGCTACTATTGTGATTATTTAGTGAAAGGATATCATACAGCACTTACAAATCCTATGAGATTGAGGGAATCTTCAGAAGTGAAGCAACTGGTATTCTTTTGGCCACTAACAATCTCAAGTACTACCACTCCAAAACTGAAAACATCAGTTTTGATTGAAACAATACCATTAAAAGCATATTCTGGAGACATGTAACCACTGGAATATATAAACAAATTAGCCTTCCAAGTACTGAACACTTAAACCATGAAATAACTGAAAAAACAGAATAAAAAAGTTTATAATTATAAGTACTTACTATGTTCCAACCAATCTACTTGCATTTTGCTCTGATTCCTTAGATCCAAATATTCTTGCCAAGCCAAAATCGGATATTTTTGGATTCATCTCATAATCAAGTAAAATATTACTTGGCTTCAAATCTCGATGAATCACTCTTAGTCTCGAGAACTTATGCAGATAAACAAGCCCTTGAGCTATACCTTGAATAATATTATACCGTATCTTCCAATCCAACAAATTCCTATTGGTGGAATCTACATGCCATGTCTTCAAGTTAATAATGAAAAGGTATCCATTACAATATTAATAATAATAAACACAATTAAGAAAACAAGATTCATAGAGATGTTAATTTGCATACCAAAAAGGTAGAAATCCAAGCTCTTGTTAGGCATGTATTCATAGATCAACATATTTTCTTCCCCTTCAAAGCAAAATCCACAAAGTCTTACTAAATTAGTATGTTGGAGTTTGGCAATCAATTTGATCTCATTCTTAAATTCCATTAACCCTTGTCTTGAACTTTTAGAGAGCCTTTTCACTGCTATTTCTTGTCCATCTGCTAATTTTCCCTGAAAATTACATTTATATATCAAATAACCTCCAGTCTTATATCTATAAATAAACTAATTTAAGATAACAGATTAATGAAATCAAAGCACATAGTATCCTTAGTTTATTTTTTATTCATTTATTTATTTCTTATTTTTTTCTCATTAATGCTTGCATCTCTATTAAGTATCACATATTATCATAAAATGTGTTAAATATTTAGATTTTACCTTGTAGACAGGTCCAAAGCCACCCTCACCTAATTTTTTTGTCAATGAGAAGTTATCTGTTGCAGCAACAATGGTTTCAAAGCTAAAAATATGTATCCCATGGCTTGCTTTTTGGTCTTTATTGAGCTTTTGCCCTTTCAGATTTACAGTGAAAGGTGTTGCAATATCTCCAATTTCATGCAATATCTTCTCTTGGTTCAATTTTTTTTCATCTAACCATAATTAACCATGCAAGTAGAAGACAAAAGTTAGTAGTTACCCTTCTAATCAACCTCATTAAAGACACTGTAAATATTATTGCTTAAAATATTACCTTCTATTCTGCGTTTTTTCATTAAGTGGCATATATAAGCAGATATGAATATCAAGAGTGCCCCTCCAATCACACAAGCTATCATTAACGACCTATGGCTATGATTTTCTACATATATAGGACAATACAAATCTTATCACATGGTTGTCCAGGAGAAAAAAGGATGGAAAATTAGTTACAAAATAGTGATTGACGTAAAAAAGAAAGAGACCATAAGTTTGCAGGGCACCTAAATGATATTAAAAAAGTAAATCGAGAAAAAAAGAAACTTCTCACTTACTCTTTGTGTTTCCACCTGAGTTGCCTTTGGAGCTATCTTGAATGAAGTAAATTTGCTGCCCATTAGGTGATTCTTCAAAATTGATGCTATAGTCCCATATCTGGCATCCAGTACCATCATCGTTTGTGAAAGAATAGGCTTGACAGGAGCAATTCATCAAACAGTACATTACTCCACAATCATAGAGAGGCAGATTCTCAGTTCCATTAATCTTGTACCCTTCTTTGGCCATAATACCATATTTATTGTCGAGCATTGACACATAAGCATCTGGTTGCCTGCACTTTGGAGGTTTGGGAGGCTTACATCCCTTAATAAATACAGGGCTTTTACTATTGCATGATACAGCCATCAATGGCCCGTGAAGTTCGCCATCTGGATTTAAACTAAGAAAAATGGAAGAGTCTGCAAATAGGAGAGAGATTTCATTTTCATTTGAACTGTTGAGAAATCCAATTGAATGCATATTTTCAAAATAGTAGAATCCAGTGTCCCGTAATGGAACCAATGGCCCACCAGTCCAGTAGGGATTCCCTCGCCACCGTAGAACCAAATGGATAGTGTAGTTGGAGTCCATTTCAATTCCCAGAGTAAATGAGCCCAAAGCTGGGTTTAGTGAAGCTGCCCATGATGTTAAGTTCCATTTTTTGCCTGTTACTTTGTGGAATCCCAGCTTCATCTCTGGAAGCAGAATGTTATTGGGGTAGTCAAAACTGGTCCAGAGAGGCTGTTTGATAGAGCCATTTTCATACATTTCAGAGAGTTCAAAGCTGCCAGAATTTGTTAGAGTCGCATTAGCAATGATTTTGGTATGGTTTATTACAGCAGCTTCAGAAGAGTATATAGATATAGTGTTTCTATTGTATGAGATTTCCATATTACCAAAGTCATCAATCAGAAGCGCTTGGTATGTTTCTAGACCAACGGGGTTGTCTCTGTAGGCAAGCCAGATGCATTCTTTCTTCCACTTTATTCCCAAGTAGTATTTACCATTGAACTCATTAGGCAAGGGGAAGAACTCTAGCTTGAACTCTTCAGATTTAGAGGTCAGAACTTCAGAGTGTGTGAAATTAAAACCTTGCCATAAGGTGTCACCTGGCAAGATCTCATCAGAAATTATAAGCTTTTCTGTGTAATACAAATGCAATGTAATGGTGATGAAAAGTAGAGCTCTGCCCCTACAACCCATACAATGCAATATTCCCATTTGGGAAGACCAGCAAACAGTAGCACAATCACCTGATGGATGAAAAGTAGAGCTCTGCCTTGCAACCCATCCAATGCAATATTCCTAATTCTCCAAGATCACAGTATCCTCACTTAAATTTCTAAGGCCTTTACCTTGGTAGCACCAGTCAATTCAGTCCACATCTCTTCATATTCCCAAACATATAAAGGAGATGTTTTGTCTATCATTTATTTTTTGGAAAGATAATTTTGATTGACCCTTTTATTATTGGATTTGTGATCCTTGGTAGCTGTGATGACTTCTAAACATCACTAATTCATCGGGTACCTATTGGACTTGTGAGGTGTTACCTGTTTATTAAGAAATAAAATGAATTATTTTTTGTATTCAATATTGCGGAATTTAAGCTTTGCACAGGAACATAAAAAGTGATAACTTAAAATAATTTGAAAGTCATATCTAAGTGCAAGATTATAGAAGTCATATCTAAGTGCAAGATTATAGAAGTCATATCTAAGTGCAAGATTATAGAAGTCCTAAACTCAATTATCAACCATAAAATACTATATATGCACATACCCTTGTGACTGCCTCTACCCTGAGGAAATTCCTCAGATTTGACGAAGTAAATCGGCCTTCCACGAAATGATGCAACAAATTTGGCCTCTACTCCAGTCATAATCATCAGCAATGGTGAGAGAAAAGCCTCACAAAATCAATTTTTTTAGCACCTGAACTGATTCCCAATTAGAAACACTAAGCTCATCAGTAATACTAACCTCTAAACTTCAGATACCTAACCATGAGAGATAGAAAGATAAAAATTTGCCTTGGATATATATTCAGAGTGAAATGGTGGTCATATTTTGGTAATACTCACACAGGCAAATAAACAAACAGTTGGTGAGCGTGCTTGATGAGTACAACGACAAGTAACTAGAAGTTGGATATAGCAGACAAGACGAGCAACGATTCCTATTATAAAATGCTAAAATCATTTCATTATTTTTATTCTTTTCCTGCCAAATGGCCAATACATAAATCACTGGTTCTTTTAGCTGGCTTTTGTCGCCATTTTTGCTTCAGTTTTCAGTCCATGAGGCATCTCAAATTTAGCCTTGTACGGCATCATATATTACATTTTCTCCTCCCCTTTACCTATATCATATATAATAAATAACTATTATTATTAGTGTTATTATTATTCAAAATATAACATAATTCTCAAATTAATAAAATATTTTTAAAAATTTATCATTTTTTAAAATCAACAAAAATTAATATTAATACTTTTACACAAATATATATATATATATATATATTAATATAATTATATAAATATTAAGTTGGTGAAGAGCTTTTAAGTTCAAGAAATATATATCAATCTTGATAAGAACAAGATTACATGCACTCTATAACAATGGGGATGGAATCCCTCTCGTGGAACATAAGGAGGTTGGGATATTGGTTCCGGACTTAGTGTTTGGACAATTACCCTCCGACAGTAATTATGACTATGCCGAGGGAAAAACAACGACTGGGCGCAATGGATATCGCGCCAAACTGGCCAATTTATTTTCAAGGAAGTTCGTTGTCAAGACCGCCGATGGAAAAAATCACTATTAACAGGTACTATATATGGTTGTTTAAATTATATGCTCTGTTTGGAAACTTCATGACTTTTGTGGTTGAAATTAATGATATTCGTCTGTAACAAAATGTCTTTGTGCGTTGATATTGTTCACAAAAGCATGTATCTGATGTACTTTAGCTTTAGGGTGTGTTTGGTTTAACATTATCTTTTCATTACAATTTCATTATCTTCATTTTCATTACATAACTTAAGCTACAGTGCTATATGAGTGTTTGTTTTCCAATTATAAAGTCATTACAAAAATATCACTTCATTACAAACTCATTCATTACATATTTCATATCCAATTACAAACATACCCTACTCAAATACCTATAATTACCTATACTCTAATACAAATATAAAAAAACTATTTAGCAAAATAGTAATTTTCAATACCCTCATTTATTACACTTACAACTTTCTCTCTCCACTCATCATTTTTTCTTTTTTCTTCCTCTTTTTCTTATTCACCCCCTCTCTCTCACATATATATTTTATAATTATAATATATATATAATTTTCCGCCAAATATATATATATATATATTATAATAATATAATGTGTATATATATTTTAACATATATATATATGCCACACAGGCACACACTCACGTATTCATATATATAATATAATAATATATAAATATTTTTTATTTTATAAATATATTATATTATACTATATATAATTTATAATTTATATTAATTTAAAATAAAATAATTCAACTCATGTTATTTACATTTTAGTCCATGATATAAAATATATAATTCAGACGCCAAAAATATACATTTTGGTCTCTTCTCCAGTATATATATGGGTATACGAGAGAGGCAGATAGTGGAAGAAGAGTGGATGGTGCGATGTGCTCATGCGTGAAGATCAACGGTCATATTATTACCCGCAAAAAGACAAACCGTTTTGATTAATATATAATTTTTGGTCCCACATTTTTTTCGTGGATAACATTTTGGTCCTTCAATTTATTTTTTGGAGGAAAGTTTGCAATATAGAAACCCAATCGTTGATGAATGCAATTTTTTACGGGTCAAGAGATATATTTCACTTTCGTAAGGACCGATTCGTTCAATTTATATAAAATCATAGACCAAATGGTAGGTTTTTAAAAATTTTCATGTTATTTACATTTTGGTCCTTTCATTTCATTACATAATACTACTTCAACCTTCATTACAAATATTCACATCTAGCACAAATTCCGAGACAATTTCTACCGTTTCATTTCATAACCACCACAACCAAAAAGTCAAAATATTATTTTTTTTATTTCTATCTATTTCCATTATCAATTATCAATTCTACCCCTATACAATTTAAAAAAATCCATATATTTATTTCAACCAACCACAATCATTACATACCCTTTTTCATAATTTCACATACTATTTTTTTCATTACATCTCAAACTAATCCAAACACCATTTTCATTACATAATTTTCTCATTACCATTTCATTACATAAAATCATCATTTCATTACCTACTTCTAATCCAAACACACCCTTAATTGTATCTGTCCCAAAACTTCTCTAAATCCAGTCTGGCCTTGTGGCAGCAAAAAATGACCTTATTATATAATATTTCTACCACCTTTAAACTTATCGTCTGTCTCCATTTTGGAAGCATCATCCATCACATGTGGGGTCAGAGTGAAGCATTTAATACAATATCAAAGTCAATTGTGAACACCAAAATGATGATTAACAAAGATTCATATTAAAAACAGCAGGTGCAACCTATCAAAATGATGATGACCATATTATATAATATTTTTACCACCCTTTTATTTTAAAAATTAAAAATAGACCAAATAATGTATTTAAAAAATACAGAGACCAAATAGTTGAAAATGCGAAAAAATAAACCAAACAATAACTTTCCTCTAAATTTAAACTTTTCACAGGTTAGGGGGAAAATCATATATGCTTTTGTCGTATATACTATATACATAACGCCCGACTCTGTAAAGTACGATGAATGAGTAATATTACTCTATACGCATCCAACTCTATATTTTATTCCTTGACCAATGAAAACATGACACTTCAATGAAATTCGACGTGGAGCAATCTGGTTGGTCATCACAATCTTAAGAAAGTAAGATGGTTGCACCTTAACTTGTCCCTCAACCCAACCTGTCGATACTTGCTTAACGTTAAATGTCTCACTGTAGTTATTTTGTACCTAACTTGAATTCAAATTTCGTGCTATTTATTTTATGGATTTAGTTTCTCCTTTAAATACTTACTTATTAAGAAAACTTTATTACCCTTGTAATTTTAGTGATACCATCAAGAGCTTCAGGTTGCCATGCTCTTGTAATATGTCTTTGCTTTTGCTGTTTGGTTCTTGAAAAACCTCCTATGGTCCCCATTTAATGTTTTTGGTTGCTCTCTTTTTTTCATTTCCAGTTCATGTACAAAGAAAAATAGAGGAACCACTCCCCTGCTTCTCACCCTTCTCAAGAACAACATGCAATTTCAATTTCATTGTATTCAAACTTAAAACAAGAGAAATTAAACATATTCAGCAGCTAGGTACCAAAATGAAATTTTTGGTAAATATTAAGAACCAAAAAAGAACAAAAAAGATTAGGGACCAAAACAGAATTTGAGAGGTAAACTTTAGGGACCCAAAATGAGGTTTTTACTGAGATTTTTATTCAACTGGAGCATTCTTTCCACCATATGAACCACATACATAGAGTACATGGGTCTTTACTGTTTGTCATTAGGTTAAAACATCCGATCAAGCATATTTTGGCGCCAACAAAACCAGCCGTTTACATGTTTGTCCATTTCTGTGATACATGCCTTGTTACGTTACAATCATAGATTATATATATATATTTATAGAGTAGTCCTTTGAACACAGCGATAAGTTTAAAGGGCGTAGAAACTTAAGTTGATAGACGACGAAGTAACCACAGCTGAAGAATGTCAAACCCTAATTTTCATGATTTTCACTATATTTCTGGCCTCGCCATCTGGTAAGTACATGCTTCATTTCTTCACTTTGAGTGATGATGAGAGTGACGAATACTACTTGGGAATTGTTTGGAGGGATGAATGCATCTGGCTTGCCAATCGAAATCAGACCTCTTTACTATGTTCAACATGGGATGATGGAAGTGTTGGTATTGGTTTGAGTCCACATGGCGATTTATCAATAACTCATGCAACATATAGTTTGAGTCACTCTGGACTCATGCAAACTGAGCCACCCATAGGTTTTACACAGCTAAACATATGGACATATACATCTTGAGTCACTCTGGACTCATGCAAACTGAGGGTGTGTTTGGGATTCAATTATAATGTCATTACAAATTCATTATCTCCATTTTCAGTACATAACTTGAGCTACAATGCAAAAAAACTGTTTGTTTACCAATTACAAACTCATTACAAAAATATTATTTCA
>QANZ01004765.1:0-11762 GCA_003254925.1 Chamaecrista fasciculata
ATTTCTCAAATAAAATGATTGGCCCTAGGGCACAATCTCCAACAGGGTCCCGGCGCCGTTGATCACCACGGTACTGCTGCTGCTGCTGTTTGCTGCCGGAGCTCATGTTTGCAAATCTACTCTTCTGGGAGGTGAAGGCATCCTCCTTTATGATGAACTCCTGGACCTTCGATAACAGTTCTTCTAACGAGCTAGGATTCATGAATGCCAGCTCCTTATGAGTTTGTCCGGGGCGGAGGCCTGCCTGGAAGGCGTGTACCGCCACGCTGTCCTCGAGGTCCTTGACAGTGAGGCATTTCTGATTGAAGCGATGTAGGAAGTCACGGAGAGACTCGTGCTCTCCCTGATGGACGTCTGCCAACACGGATGCAGGCTGCTTGTACACTACGCTGGTGGCAAAGCGTTTTTTGAACAGGTTTTCCATATCCCGGAAGCTGTGTATACTGTCATTGGGGAGCTTGGAGAACCATATGAGCCCTTCCCCGACGAGGGTGGTCGGGAATAATTTGCACTTTTTGCCTTCCGACAGGTTAGCAATCTGCATGCACGCGTGGAACTGTCGGAGGTGATCATCCGGATCCTTTGTTCCATCATACCGGGGCAGCTTCATCGGCATTTTGAATCCGGTGGGCAACTCATCTTGCTGTATGTGTGGCGCGTATATCCCGGGAGAGGGCATCGGGAGCGCCGGAGGTGTCGGAACTATTACTGGGGAAGCTGAGGGAGGGTTTGCAGTTGCCGACGGGCCTGCAGATGGGCCTGCAGATGGCAGGTGTTTGGCTAAGAGCTGCCATAGCTCCGCCGGTACATTCCACTGTTGCATTGTGGACCCCGACGGTGCTGGAGAGGTGATGGGGTGGCTCATCCCGGTCGGTTCACTCCGCTCCCCGGGGACGTGTTCCTCTTCTCGTCCCGACAGCACGGCTTCAGAGGAGGGCCGTGTGTCGGGAGTGGCGTAGCATACTGGTGGGGGGACAACTGGTGGACGGATCTCGGGAACTTCCTGTATCTGTTTTCCTTTGGAGCTGGAGCTGACCAACTCACTGAAGCGTCTTTCCATGAACTGGTTAAACTGCTCTTCCATGTTTCGGCGCAGGGAGGCCATGTCAGCTACGTGTGCAGCCCTTGCCTCCCTGAGTTCTGTCTGAACAATCTCCCGTATTTCAGCTGTATACGGAGAGGGTGTTGCCCGAGTTTCTTCCTCTGTATGCTGGTGGAAACCGGCGAGAGAGGTTAGTGGAGTGGGGGTTCTCTCACCCTGTTGCTCATGTCCTGGTGTACTTCGGGGTGATGACCTGGGGTCACGATCCTGTATAGTGTCTCCGGCTTGTTGATCTCTCGGGTTACTCGGGCCCGAGGGAGCGTTTGCTGAGCTCGGGTGCAGCTGGTTCTCGTTATGGGTTTCCATGGCAGAGAACGTCGTAGCTTGAGTTCACAGTCAAGAGATAACAACATGGGGTTAGCACAGAATACAAGTATGACCTCCACGGAGAGCCGTACCAGGGTCTCTCGGGGGTTGAGTAAAAGGAACAGAAAACTTGCTCGTCGAAGATGTGGAGCAGAAGGCTATGAAGAGTGTGGGGGAGAGCAGGGTGGAGTTCGTGGAGGAACTCTCTTCCCTACAATGTGCTCTCCGTCGGGTGTGTGTGTGTCTTAGCAACAGCTAAGTCGAGGGGGGGAGAGATAACCGGAGTTTCCTCATCTCTCCCCACAGACGGCGCCAGTGAAAACTACAAAGCTGGATTAGGGTAAATCTAACCTTGAGTTCACAGTAGAGGGCAGTTTCCGGCAAGTAGGGGTCGTCGGAACCTGCAAACGAGAATGCACAGGGGGTTCCCTGCGATTCTTCTCCGATGCTTAAGTTAGTGAGAGAAAGCTGGAGAGTTTGAATATTTTAGAGAGAGAGAGTCGTTACCTTAGAAAGGTCTCCCCCTTTTCCTTTTATCCTCCTTCCCTTTTGTCTCATGTTCGTACGAGGTCTCTCTCTGAGACGTTAGGGGTGTACTCGGGATGTGTGAGGAAAAGGGGGTTGGTGTAGGTTTCTGCTTTTGACGTGACAGCTATCACTGCCAGGGTACGGTGGGATTTCCAACCTTCTCTCCTGGTTGTCAGTGATAGCCAAGAGTGCTTTTCATGGTTTGGTCTGCGCGCAGGGGGCGTTTTAGTCCTTTTGCGTGTCCTTCTTGTCCTGTCACGTGCTTTCACGGATCTTGGCATTTAATGCCAATATCTTGGCATTAAATGCTTGAGTGTGGGAGGGGGAGCTTGCCTGGGTTGCCCCTCCGTCGGGTATTCTTTGTGCCCTTGGATAACAACTCCGAGGGGTCATTCCGAGGGGTGTATATCACTAGTCCCTCCGAAAGGTCCGGGGGGGAGTCCGCGCCGTCGGCTTCCGAGGGGTGATCCCGAGGGGTGTATATCAATGTAAATAAATTATTTATTTTAAATTTTCTTTGGGTGGGGGGCTGAATCTAGGGATTCGACAATTTATTATGTACGAGAATGAAGATTGAATTTGATACCTACTACTAGGGATGATCAAAATATTCATATTCAATAGGGACCCTGAAAATTATCCGATGGGTATGGGTTTGGACCCGTACCCATCCTTAATGGGTGCGGGTCCGGGTATGGTGGTACCGTACCCGTACCCTACCCATTAGTAATAATAAATATATTTTTATATATAAAAAATATAATACTTTAACACTTTTTATTGAAAAAATATTAAAGTTTTTATAAATATTAAAGTATTTTATTAATGCATTCATATTTATGATTTATTTTTTAATTTTTAGTAGTTATAGATGTAAAAAGTTAGATGAATATAAATTTTATATTAATAAAAAATAATTTATTTTAAAATTTTTTCGGGTTCGTTTTCGGGTATGGGTATGGGGATTGATTTTGATACCCGCTCACATATGGGTATAGGTACGGGTATCATAGTACCCTACCCATACCTTACCCATGATCATCTTTACCCACTTGGGTATGGGTCTAAGGATGGGGATAATATTTTATTGGTAAAAGTGCATTTTTTATCTCATTTTTTTGCTAAGTTCTCAATTTGATCTCGTATCATTTTTGTTATAGTTTTGGTACTATATCTTTGAGTCAGGGGTAAAATTGGTCTCATATATTTTTTGGTTGTAGATTTGATCCAATATTTTTGTAAAAGACTCCACTGTTAGTCCCACCCATCTCCTTCGTTAAGTATGACGTGGATAGCTAATGTAGGACTAAAAATGCCAAAAAAAAGGGTAAATTACACTTTGGTACCCTGTGGTTTGGTCATATTTCACTTTGGTATCATGTGGTTTAAAAAGTGACACTTTGGTACCCTGTGGTATTCCCTATTAACATTTTGGTACCCTTTGTGAGCTATTTTGTAATTTTAACCATACAAATTTTGAAAAAAAATTACATATTGAGCTCCAATATTTTCAGAAAATTACAAACAGGTCCCTGGATACATATTATCTAGGGACTAAAATGGAAACTATAAAAAAAATTTGGGACTATTTCGTAATTCTATTTTCTATCCTATATTTTTCAAAAATTATGTTTTGACCCCAAAATTTTTTCATAGTTTTCATTTTAATCCCTAGATAATGTATCCAAGGACCTATTTATAATTTTTTGAAAATATTGGAGGTCAATATGTAATTTTTGCAAAAATTGTTATGGAAAAAATTTCAAAATAGCTCCAAAAGGGTACCAAAGTGTTAACAGAGAATACCACAGGATACCAAAGTGTCACTTTTTAAACCACATGGTACCAAACTGTAATTTATCCAAAAAATATAGGACTAAAATCGCTATTTATCCAAAAGATAAGGGACCAAATTCACAACTTACCCGAAAGATGAAAAACCAAAATCTCCTCCAAGTCAGTTGTCCAAGTTATACTTAACGAAGGAGATGGAAAGAATTTAGGGTGAGACTAACGGTGAAAATTTTGAAAAATATGAGGCTAATTCTGCAACTTGACTAAAAAATATGAGTGCAAATCTACAACAAAAAATTATATTGGATCAATTCTATATCTGATCTAAAGACATGAGACCAAAAGTACAACAAAAGAATATATACGTGACTGATCTAAGAATTAAACAAAAGATATGAGATCAAATTTGCACTTTAACCTTAATTTCTATTATAATAGAGAAATAAGATAGTAATTTTCCCAACTTATATTGATGCATAGTTGAAAAAACTGGACCGGACTGGCCGGTTCAACCGGTGAACCGGATACCAGTCCGGTCCAGAAAAATTAAAATGCCGGCCTGCAGTTGACCCGGTGGTGAACCTGGTCAAACTGCCCGAAACGGCCGGTTAAACCGGGAACCGGTTGACCCAGAAATATTTGAAAAAATTAAAAAAAAAAAAAGAAAAAAATTAAATATTTGACACTTATTATATGTGATGGACATATGTTATGTTTAATTTTTACTTTAAATTTAAATTATTGTAATATATCAATATGTATTTGATGAACCGTGAACCGGTTTGACCCGACAAATTTTGCAAAAATTACATATTGACCCGAAAAAAATTGCTAAAAAGTACAAATTGGTCCCTGGATACATATTATCTAGGGACTAAAATGAAAATTTTTTAAAAAAATTGGGGTCAATATGTAATTTTTACAAAATTTGTTATGATTAAAATTGAAAAATAGCTCTAAAGGGTACCAACGTGTTTAATTTTAAGATATTAATGTGTATTTGATGAATATGTATATTTGAAAACGTACTTTTTAAGTAAACCGGCTCAACCGGTTGAACCAGTGACCCAGCGACCCGAGCCTTCCACCGGTTCAATGGCCGGTCCGGTTTTTCGCACTATGTATTGATGTTTAGCTATGGGCCGGCGTTTTCATTATATACTTATTGCAATCTTGTTAGGTAGGGATTGGCGGGAAACCAAGGTTTTTTAAACCACCAGTCATTGAACCAGCTGAAGCAACGGTTCAAGGTTCAATGGTTCAATCAGAATCAGATCGTTTATAAATAAATAAATTACAAAAATTAATAAATATTACATTAACATGTTATAAATAAAATATAATAATTAATAATTAAATACATATTAATTTTATCATTAAAAATTACATTTATAAGATATATTATTATTATTATTATTATTTAATTGAATATTTTTTCTATTTTTATAAAAATCTTTTTACTAAGTAAATTTACTCTATTATTTGATGCCCTTCTCCAGCATTAAAAAAAATTATGTCATTATACTGGTTGCCATTTCCTATACTGAGAGTGAGAAAGTCAACTTTTTTATTCATATTTCTTTTATGAGTAAACTAACTTCCCGGTCCCTGAATTTTGGATGTAGTGACAGATAGGTCCCTGTATTTTACGCATTGTACTAGTCGGTCCCCGAAATTTGCAAACGCCTAACTAATTGGTCCCTCCGTCATATTGGCGTTACAAAAAAGCTGGCGTGGCCATAACGGACGCTGATGTGTCCCGTTATGTGCTAACATGTCCCGTTATGGCCACGTCAGATCCCGTGATGTTCAAAAAACAAATTGTGCCACGTTAGATAAATAACCACACATCAGCATTTTTAAAGTGCACTTTGCGCAGTGTTGAAAAGCCGGACCGGACCGCCCGGTCCGACCGCTAGCCGAAGAGAAGAACGGCTCGGTTCAACCCAAAAAACCAAAGTGAGGGTTGGACCGGGAATAACCGGGAAAAAACCGGAAACTCGGGTCCAACCGCTGGACCGTCTAGAGAACCGGCGGTTTAGAATTTTTTTTTTTTTCATTTCATTGCCTTCTTTTTAAAGTTTGGGGTAAAACTATACTTCTGCCCCCCAAACTTTCTAATTTCTAGGCTCTTACCCGCTTTATTCTTTGAAACATCACATTAAGACCCTTAAAACTACTCAACTCCTCCACCATTGTATTCCTCATTTTGTCTACAACACTCCCATACCTTTGTTTCATTCTCATAATTATTTTTAACGTAACTTACAAACACTTCTTTCACTTCTTTACTTTTCAGTTTAGTCCCTGGCAGATTCTCTTTCATACTTTTACCTCTTTTTTCACCTATTTTACCATTCATTAGTTATATCCTTCCAAAATCTCCTTGTAAATTATACTTCCATAATTATTTTATGCCTCTCAAACTCTATTATCTATCAAAAAGGTCCTTCTTCAACAATTGGGGTGTTACATCTCTTAGACCCCCAAAAAAAATATAGAGGGTTTATATTTGATATATTAAAAATAATTATTTATTGCGTCATCCGGTCCGACCAATGGTTCAACCGGTTCAACCAATCAAACCGTGAACCGAACACTTGTCCGAGTCTTTGTCCGGTTCGGTAATTATGACAACACTGACTTTGCGGTCCCTGACCCATTTTTATTCTATTATTCTCAATTCTCTCACTTTTTCATCATCTTCATTCATTTTAGTCTCAAATCTAATCCTCAAAATAAAATTGTAAAGTGTCCCAAAATTCTTCCAAACATTTCAATTTAGTCTTTAAACCCTAAAATCCTAAACCCTAAAAAAAATTTGAGTTGAGCAATTAGGTCCCTGGCCCATTTTTATTCCATTATTCTCAATTCACCCTCTTTTCATCATCTTCATTCATTTTAGTCCAAAATCCTTAAAATAAAATTGTAAAGTGTCCCAAAATTATTCCAAACATTTCAACTTAGTCTTTAAACCCTAAAATACTAAACCCTAAAAAAAAATTGAGTTGAGCAATTAGGTCCCTGACTCATTTTTATTCCATTATTCTCAATTCACCCTCTTTTCATTATCTTCATTCATTTTAGTCCAAAATCCTTAAAATAAAATTGTAAAGTGTCTCAAAACTCTTCCAAATATTTCATTTTAGTACTTAATAATATTTAAAACCCTAAATCCTAAACCCCAAAACCCTTAAAACCCCAAACCCCAAACCCTAAACCCTAAAAAAAATCTAAGTTGAACAATTGGGTCATTGACCCATTCTTATCTCATTATTCTCAATTCCCCCTCTTTTTCATCATTTTCATTCATCTTACACCCAATTCTTCAAAATAAAATTGTAAAGTGTCCCAAAACTCTTCCAAACATTCCAATTTAGTCCTTAAAAATATTAAAAACTCTAAACCCTAAACTCTAACCACTAAACCCCTAAACCCTAAATCCCTGAAATTTAATTTTTTTTTTTTAAATCTTCATCTTCATCTTCATCTTCTCAATTTAACATAAATCCCTAACTTTTTTTAATCACTAAACCTCCTAAAATTCTTTTTTTTAATCGTCATCTACTTCTTCTCATATTAAATTTCTTTTCTAATTTTCATCTTCATCCTCGTCTTCCCATTTCCAAAAACATGGAACATCATCATCATCTTCATCTCCAATACCCCAAATCTCAGCCTCCAACTTACTAAATCGACCCCATTCATCTTCATCTTGCAAAATTCATCTTCATCTACCCAAAGTCAGGAGCTTTCTTCCCCACAAAAAAAAACCGTACAGGAGCCCACAACTAACCTTCTTCGCCTTCTTTCTTCAACCCATGGATTCTCATTGTCATCTCACATCTCACCCTTGAACTAAATAAATAACTTTCTAAAAAAATTATTCTCGTTTTTTGTCCCACTTTCCACAATGAAATGCCCCAAAAATCCATCGTCTCCACTAAATTCTCTTCACACAGAAATTCGTCGTGGGTGAGGCCGAAGATGAGGAGTTTTGGGGTTGAGAATTGGTGGACGGTGGCGGCGACGGCGGAGAGCTCGAGGGCGATCATGGATTTGGCGGTGTCGTTGGAGGCGGCGGCGTAGTGGAGGAGGGCTTTGGCGACGGAGGTAGGGAGGGGAGCGGCGGAGGATCCGGCGACTGCGGTGGCGGAGGAAGAGGAAGAGGAGGAGAAGGAATTGGAGGGGAGAGAGAAAGTGAAAAGGAAGGTGAAGAAGGTTGGTGTCGACTCTTGTAGGGTTTTTTGTGGGAGAAGAAAGCTAGAGGAAGGAGAAGCATAGGATTTAGTTTTGAAATTAACATTTTAGTTTTTAAAATTGTCTTGAAATTATGTTTTGGTTCCTCCCTCTTTTAAATTGGGATTCAAACATATAGAAAAATAATAACTAGGTGTTAAAATGGTATTAAAGTAGTGTTTTAGCCCTAAGTGAAGGGTGAAATTTTATGGATTTATTATGTTAAATTGGGATTTATATAGTGTTTTACCCTAAAGTGTGAAATATTAAAGTAGTGCTTTACCCTAAAAAAAATTAGAGATTTATGTTAAATTGGGAAGATGAAGATGAAGATTTAAAAAAAAAATTAAGTTTTAGGGATTTAGGGTTTAGGGGTTTAGTGGTTAGAGTTTGGGGTTTAGGGTTTTTAATATTTTTAAAGACTAAATTAGAATGTTTGGAAGGATTTTGGGACACTTTACAATTTTATTTTGAGGATTTGGGACTAAAATGAATGAAGATGATGAAAAAGAGGGAGAATTGAGAATAATGGAATAAAAATGGGTCAAGGACCTAATTGTTCAACTCAAACCTTTTTTTAGGGTTTGGAGTTTCGGGTTTCGGGTTTTAGAATTTAGGGTTTTAAATATTTTTAAGGACTAAATTGAAATCTTTTGAAGAGTTTTTGGACACTTTACAATTTTATTTTGAGGATTTGGGACTAAAATGAATGAAAATGATAAAAAAGAGAGGAAATTGAGAATAATAGAATAAAAATGGGTCAGGGACCGCGAAGTGCACTTTAAAAATGCTGATGTGTGGCTATTTATCTGACGTGGCACAATTTTTTTTTTTTTTGAATATAACGGGATATGATGTGGCCATAACGGGACACATTAGCGTCCGTTATGGCCACGTCAACTTTTTTGTAACACCAATATGACGGAGGGACCAATTAGTTAGGCGTTTGCAAATTTCGGGGACCGGCTAGTATAATGCGTAAAATTCAAAGACCTATCTGTCACCGTGTCCAAAATTCAAGGACCGGGAAGTTAGCTTACTCTTTCTTTTATTATATTTAAAGTGATTCATTATTTCCAAAATGATAAGAACTATCAAGAATCCATATTCCTATTTGCAAAATTAAATTCAAAATGGCTTTAGGGTTTCCTTCTTCATGGACGACTCATAAATTAGAGAAAAGGCAAAGAGAAAACACAAAACTGGAGAACAACGAAGATGAATCAACAGCGACACTGCACAAAAGAACTGAAGGGAGGAGGAGTGCCTGTGTGGTACTGGTTTCAGAGTTTCCTTCTTCTGCATTTTTTTTTTCTTTTTACATAAAGAAACGCTGATTTGGAGCAACTGAGCCGGAAAAAGAAAACCATTTTTTCGAACCGCTGGAACCCCCTAAACTGCCGATTCACACCAGTTATTCTGGTTTCTGGCCGGTTTGCCCGGTTACTGTCCCATTTTCAGACAAGGCAGTTCTCATGATGGCTCGGATCAGACCAGTGCTCGGTTCGCGATTTAACCGGTTGAACCGGCCGGTCCGGTCCAGTTTTCACAAATTGATTTCCGTCGAATTGTGGGATTCTATAACAAATTAATTAAAGCAACTTCAATAAACAAAAATTCCAGCCGAATTAGATTTATCTAATTAAATTAAATTGCAACTTTACATTGAGTAATGAATTCATGCCGCCAATCGTATGGGTCGAAATCCTTGACTTATTAGTCCATGGATTGGAACCATGCAAATTAAACAAGTATAAATTCATGCTCAATAATATCCCCTTCATATCCCACAACTAATCAAATCCAACATTGAGCTATATATAATAACATTTTTAGCCTTTATAATTCAATCTAATAATGATGTACTGCATGCATGTGTGTTTGTCGTTAGGAACTATATACATGTACCCTTACTTGTGCTAGTAGCTAGATTCCCCAATTAAGAAGGGTTCCTTAATTAATTCCTAGTTACATGCATCAAAATAAATGAATAAATAAATAAATAATAAGCAAGTTTTTTTTCTTTTAATTAATCTTGTTGATCAATCACAGTATATAGTAAAAGAAATTGCAAAATCTTATTTTAGACTCTAATGTTTACCCTAAGTTATATTTTGGTCCGTAGTATTTATTTTTATTTCGTTTTGATCCTTAATGTTTCTTAAAAGGTTCAAACTATTGAATGTGGTCAGGTTTCTCTCGTTTCAAATAAGAGTTACATGTTAAATTTGATGAGTTCTTTCTTTACCCAATTGGAGTCATCGACAAACAAGGTCAATTCGGACATGAGAGAAAGAGTTTGTCAAGATCCAGTAACTAGTAACTCTGATTTCTTTGTTGCATTCAGAGTTGAAACAAGAGATATATAACTGAATTCATGAAACAAACGACTCATTTTCAGGTTTTATTTTATTCTCAATTTGGCCTCGTTTGTTGATGACTCCAACTAGACAAAGAAATTAAAGAACTCATCAAATTTATGACAACATTCAATAGTTTGAGACCAATTATGAAATTCTTAAGAAATTAATGAAGATCAAAACAGAACAATAAAAAATAGTATGGACCGAAATAGAATTTAGGGTAAATATTAGAGACCAAAATAGATTTTTGGCCAATATTTTTGAAAAAGAGCACGGAAAAAGCTTTTTGCCCAACTTATAGTGATGCCTATGGGCAACATGAAAAAGCTTTCTATATTAGTGTAATCTTGTTAATTAGGCAGGGACGGCCCACCAGTAGAAACACAAATTTTAGTCGAAAATGTAACACTTAAAAACAAACTTAATTTTATTAGACTAAAATTTTAATTCGGTCCTTCACATATTAGTTTTTCTTAATTTGGCCTCTCAGTTTTTTTTCTTTCAATTTAATTTCTCAAAAATTTATTTGTTATCAATAGTCATTCTGTTTAAAATTTAACAAAATTGATGGTATATTATTGTTAATAAAATACAAATTGTAAAAGATCAAATTGATTTTAGAAATCTAAGCATGACCAAATTGAAAAAAATATGAATAAGTAAGAGATTAAAATAAGATTTTTGTCCAAACTTTTAACATAAAACAAAGTCCAACATATATAATATAGACAAATAGCTAAGACAAGTTGTCTGAGTTTGAATCCCACATTTGGATATAAAAAATATTTGATGGTAAGTTGTTTATCTTTGAGTGAAAGATCCCCGACGAAAGGATGAGTCAATGTTCCTGACGGTGGATACCATTTATTTATAAAAAAAAATAGCTAAGACTTTTAAAGTTTTAAACAATGTTTTGAAAAAGATACTGATCGGTGAATTAGAAAGATAGATTTTTCTGTCATGATTGATTGATTTAATTGATCAGATCCAATACCGTAAAAATACATATAAAAAATATAATTATTTTAAATATAAATATTCTGTAATTAGTAAAACATAATTATAAACTTTTTATAACAATAAAATATACTTGTAAATCCGTAATTTCATTATTCTAGAGATAAAATATATAAAAGTCGTAATATAAACTATTGTAATTAAGTAAAAAAAAGTGGAAAATATGAATTTATTTTTTAATAGATTTGCAACATTTTAATTTAGATTTCATATTATTATTTTTTTTACATTTGACCTCTCAAACTAATTAAAAAAAAAAGCTTCAAATTTTCTTAAAAAATATTGTGACTTGAAAAATTTTTAAAATATCATTATGATTCGCGGTCCAATATGTGACAACTCGATTTAAGGCAATTTTAGACAATACAAAACAAATCAACCTCTTGAACGGTTGCTGTGAAAAAAAAAAAAAA